>PVHP010021977.1:0-28898 GCA_004024765.1 Zapus hudsonius
GGAGGAGGAGAGAAGAGGGAGGAGGGAGGAGGGAGGAGGAGGGAGTGTCCCCGCCCCCGACAGCAAGGCCAGCGTGCTGGCCCCGCCCCCTCGGCCGAGCGCGGCCGCACCTGCCCGCGCGCACACGCCCCCCGCGCGCCCGGCCTCCCGCCGCCGCTGCCCTCCGCGCGGCTCTCCCGCACCGCCCAGCCTCGGCGGGCCGCCGCCGCCGCCAGCCCGGCTGCCGCCGCTCCCTCCAGCCGCGGGCCGCGGACGCCGCCGCCGCCGCCGCCGCGGAACCTCCCAGCCGGCCTGGCGCGGAGGCTGAGGCGAGCCCGGGCGGGGAGAGGGCGCGCGGGCCGCCACCGACGCGGTCCTTTGCCGCGCTCGGGCGCCTGGAGGACCGTCTCCGCCCGCTGCTCGGACCGCCTTGGTCCTCAGCATCCTTCCTCTGCATCCTCCGGGTCCTCAGCATCCTCCCGCGTCCTCAGCATCCTTCCTGGGGTCCTCAGCATCCTCCCGGGAGTCCTCAGCATCCTTCCTGGGGTCCTCACCATCTTCCCAGGGGTCCTCAGCATCCTCCCAGGTCCTCAGCATCCAAAGCACCCCAGGGCCCAATCCCCACCCCCTCACGCCCCACCCGCGGGAAGGAGGCCTCGGGAATTCAGGGGAGTGGCTGTGGGGGTGCTCAGCCAGCCCCTCTTGCAAGACATGGTCTGATCCCCATTGTACACGCGGCGCCCCAAGAGGAGGAGGGCCAGGTGCTCCTGGCGCGGGGCTGCAGGATCCCTTGGGTCTGAAGCTCCAGCATTATTTTAGGGTGGGGCGGGGAGGAGGACCCCAGGAGGGAAAGGACTCTGTCGGGGAGTCTGGGAAGAGACTATGGGGAAGGACCAGGAGCTGCTGGAAGCTGCTCGCACTGGAAATGTGGCTTTGGTGGAGAAACTCCTATCTGGCAGGAAAGGGGGGATCCTGGGCGGTGGATCCGGACCCTTGCCCCTGTCCAATCTACTAAGGTAAGGACTGGCACCAGCTCCCGGGATTGGCACACCTCGATATGGCATTGTGGTGAATACGTCCTTCTCTTCCTTCTCCTCTTCCTCCCGGTTACTGCACCTGGTGGTTGTCAGCGATTCGTTCTTAAGTTAGGTAGGAAACGGACTGTGTGGTGGAGAGGAGGCATGAGCCTTCCGGTCAACTGATGCCTTGGAGTAATTTTAAAATAGCCTTCCATCAATGCGTCAGCCAGCTACTTTTCTTTCTCCGAGCTGTGGTGCAGAACTTGTACATGGACTCGTGTGATTTGAAGAGAATCAGCATTCCACCCGCTTCCCATGGCTGTTTAGCACAGATTTGCAGCTTGAACCCCCCCCCCATTTTGTCTATGCAAATGAAATTGGCAGAGAAGCTACAGTGTGCATGCAATTACCCTGCCAAAGCCACAGCCTTGGTTTGATTGGTGCTGCAAGGCGTTTGCTGTGCTGTGGGTTTTGATTCCAAGAAACGAAGAAAGTGAACCTTCTTAGATGTCACTCATTGAGGGGAGTATGTGAAACTTGACGGGGCAGGTGAAGCAGCTTGAGCAGTACCTGGACACAGCAGAGAGAAACTCAGGGTGCAGGGCGCCACCTCGGGCTTGATATAGTGTGCATGCATTGCTGAGGAGGCCTTTTCTTATGGACATGTTGCAGGTGAGATGTCTATGGCTTGGAGGACCTTTCTAAGATGACATTAAAAAAATGCCAAGGTCTTGATTCAGCAGGCAGTAGCTTAATTTGCATATCTGAGAAACTATTAACTTAAAAGTCAAATTGGATAAATGAAATCACGAGAGAGGAAGGAACCCTGAGGAGCACTTACTAAATACTTTAGTTTTTCAAGCCATGGCTATTTAATTCGTCCCGCATGTTGTAGGTGATATAATTCCTCATTTCTGTCTTCACCTTAAAACGTTTCTTAGATGGTGATCCAGTGATATCTTTAAACAGTTTTAAAAGCCCTGCGATTTGTTTGGGTGTTTTCATCTTTTGTGGTACTCTTGATAAGTGCTGAGTACAAACTTTTGAGTGATGACTTTGTATGTGTGTGTTTTTAACAAGGCTCTCATAGTGGTCAGATACTGCAGTTCATTATACTACTGGCTGTGGGAAATGAAAGTTTATATTCCAGTGAAATGAACATAGTTGGAGAATTTTTTTTAAAAACACTTTATGGTAGCATATATACTAGTTGACTCATTGGAATGATAGTTCACTTCAGAACAATGATTATTTATCGACATTTTTCTGTAGATGTTAGGAAAGACAGTTCTTGTTTGTACTTCCTTGTAAAATAATTTTCAGTTTCAAACACAAGTAGACTTGCACATATTGCATTCACAGCTTTAATACTTGCCTTTATTTAGATAATTTATAGAAAAAATCATTTACATGGGCTGGAGAGATGGCTCAGTGGTTAAGGCACTTGCCTCCAGTGCCCAAGGCCCCGGGTTCAATTCCTCAGTACCCACATAAGCCAGACCCTCTCTGTCTCTCTCTGCTTGAAAATGAATAAATAAAATATTAAAAAAGAAAAAATCATTTACAGTTTTAAGTTATAGGTGACTTAAATATATTTACCAGGGGATCAATCCATTAGTTATAAAAATGATTCTGGCTGTGTGCTGAAAGAATTTGGAAAAATGCTAAACAAGTTTTTAACAATGAGAGATTGTTAATTTCACTGAGACAAGTGATATTTTTCAAAGACTGTGTCAGAACTCAAAGACAAACATCTTTTAGACACTCCTCTCCCAGTTGAGTTATTTTTGCAAAAAAAAAAAAAAACAGGTATCACACTTTATGAATACAATGCCAACTATTTTTTTTTCTGCCAATTATCTAATGTTGGTAAATACCAAGTAGCAAAATGATGACCCGTAGTGTTCTTCTGGAAAGTGTTCTTTTTTTCTTGGTTTTGTTAGAGGCAGCAGTGGTAGGGTTACACATACAGGGGCATGTGTACCAGGATACACATAGAAAAATGACATGTTCATTATAGTAGTTTGTACAAAGTTGCAAAAGTCACAAACAGAACAATAACCTTTACACTTGCATGTATGTATCACATAGTGAACAAACAGCTGAAATAAGTATTTCAAGAAGATGAGATTGAAATTGTTTTTGGGAGAGCCCTTACAGAGAATGAAGTTTTTAAGAAGGAACATTTTATTTAGTTATGTCTTTATTTCACAAAATGTTTATCATCAGAAATTTATAGGGTAATGGAAGATGAGCCTATCACTGCCAAATGTAATGACAGTGAGATATTTTAATATTTTGGAGTGAATTGTGGAATAGGCTTATTAACTTTTTTCCACTTGTTTTACTACTTGTGGTGATAGTGTTGGACCCTGTGGTAACTGCTTGCAGCTCTCCTCTCATTTAGTGCTTATGTCAACCGTAAGAGGTCAATCCTCATTTCACAGATGAAGGATTGAAAAGATAGGAAGATTAATAACTTGTCCAAGGTCACTTAATTAGTAATGCCAAGGACTTGAAATCCAGTGATTCTAATTTGTTCTACCAAGTCTTCAGTCTTGCTCATTTTATCCTCAAAACTTTTTAAGGTCAATTTTGATAGTCCCTTCTGTCATTTTTGTTCTATGAAGAATAATTGCACTTAAAAATCTTTAATATTTCTTTAAGAAAAAAAAATCCCTTTCTTGCACATTTGAAGCTTCATTAGGTAAGAATTTTCCAGATGATTCTTTGGCTACTTGTAATCTATTAAGCAGTGGTTATATGTTGAGGAATCAGGTATGCTTGGGTGATTGCAATTTTCAGCAAAAGCAAGACTGCCTTTAAATGAATATGAAAAGTCTTCTTGTCTTTTTCTTTGCGCTGTAAATAACAGTAGAGTTGTTGTAAGAATTCTATGAGGTAAAAAAGATAAATGATTGTGAGAGCCTTGGTGGGGGAGAATAGCCAGAGACACGTCTCCCCCCTCAGTAACAACACACCAGGGCCGGAACCGGTCTGACTCTTAGGCTATCCATGGTTCCCTGCCCCAAGGACTGATCCAGATGGCCCACGGAGGAGGATATCCAGCTGATTGTGGATGGGGAAGAGGGGCATTGGGGAACTGGCGATAACAACTCATTGTTTGCCCATTAAATAATGTAACTCATTATGGACAATAAAAATAAATAAAAAGATAAATGAAAAGATTTGAGCATGCAGATGTTTATCCTTAGTGGTGGTGTTTCTCACCTACAGACCATGAGATGCTGACTCTCGAGGCCTTGTTTCCTAAAAGTTTGCTTCATATTAGATTGGGAGTAATTTTCCTTAGCAAATTTTCTAGGAGAATCAGCATCCTCAAACAGAAAGAGACCTTTAATCCAACTTATTACCATGTGCAGGAGCTTCCTCTGCAAAATCTTTTCCAGTTATTGCATATTCTATTAAATCTTTCAATAAATAGATCCATTCTTTTTTGTTATTTGTTTTTAGAGACAGGGTTTCACTGCATATTACCTTAGGTTGGCCTCAAGTTCAGCATCCTCCTGCCTCAATTACAGGCATATTCCACTCTACCCAACCTCCAGTCTGATTCATTTTCAAGAGCTGTAATTATTTAAAATTTTTCATTTTATTGAAATTCACCCTTCAGTAATATCCATTGGCTGGTGCTAGACTGGCTATATGGGTCAGTACAAAGGTACTAGATAAGTTAGATAAGATCACTTATTCACATACATGGATTTAGTTCTAGTGTTTCTTATAAATCTCCCCCCTGTAGTAGAACCTTTTCCCTTAATAATATGGTAATAGACCCTAGGTATTTAGAACTCAAATTTTTATGTTTTTCACTCCTACTTTTCCTACCTTGCATATTCTCAAATTTTACAGTCTGTTTTGTAGCATATTTTCTTTCTGAGTCATCTGTGGATTTCATAAGCATGCTTTATAGATGGAGCCCAACATACCATCACAGATTCTCAAAAAACCTCCCTTCTGCTTATTATAAATTTAAAGAAGGAAGTTTTTATGCATGTTGTTTCTCCCTGAATTGGAGCACAAAATAGAACCATCAGTCACCTGCATCCCTTGATTATACCAGAAAGTTGTGAGGTATTTTATCCATTATCTTTATCTAAAGTCACATCATGTTATGGTATTTCTTTGATCTAGCCCTTGAGTTACATGCCTATAAATTCCACCCAAACTATGTATTTTATTGCACCTTGTTTCTGGTTGTGAGCCATTGGAAAGTCTTCATTTTAATGAAAATTCCTTTTATCTTCTTGCATCAAATTCTTTTGAGTCTGGAAACTTAACACTCATTTAAAGCTGCTAAGTGTCTAGTATGATCTCTTTCTTGAGCTTCAATAAAACTCTTTATTTGTTTATCACTTTCAGTTTGAAAATGGTTCTCAACAGGGAAGATAAAAATGAAATAGAAATCATGAAGAATTGGATTCTTGGCATTGTTATGTATCATAGAAAATTCTTATGGTCTAAAATTACCTACAATTTCATGCTGCTAGAACTTAAGAATACATTACTGAACTATTATACCTCCTCACACTTCCCCCCAAAACTTAGCTGAAAGAGACATTAGCATTTTCCCTGATAAAAGTTTATCTTTATCTTTTTGTGATTTTTTTTTTAGTTGTATTCCTCACATCCCCTAGTTCCTAAAGAAATGTGATCACATCAGGGAACTCAAATTGAGTTTCTTCTTCCCTTTTCTCTCTCTCTAGGTTATATATGTGAAATCTTATTTTATTCAGTTTACATCTTTCATGAGACAGCTACAAAACTTTTGAAATCTCTCTTCCTTTTGACACAAATATCTTTGATTCTAAGCAAAAATAATTTCCATTTAAAATGTATATTAGTTATTTTTTTTTACTGACTTTACTATTAAGACTTATTTGTATTTTAAACTGTGCATGGCTTTAATCCCAGCACCTGGGAGTCAGAAGTAAGAGGATCTCTGTGAGTTTGAGACCAGACTGGGACTACAGAGTGAGTTCCAGGTCAGCCTGGGCAGAATGAGACCCTACCTTGAAAAAACAAACAATAAAAATTTACATTTTAATAAAGCAATGAGTTTGTTAATGCCTTTGATTTCCTTGATTTTCTTAATGCTTCAGAGTTCTATGTAAAGTATATTTTTCAAACTATTGTTGAATACAAAAGATCCAGTTTTTAAGATCCAGATATATAAAAGTCAATCAGTAAGAAATGGGAAGAAATAATTTTTTGGTTGTGAAGGACATGGAGATCAGAGGAGTTATAAATTTTTCATGTTTAGAGTCAACTCATGAAGCTTTTTGGTGATAGGTGTAAGGAGATAAGAGGCAGGTAGGAGTAGGAAGGGTTGCAATTTTCACACCAATTTGAGCAATTGTGGTTATTGGGACTCGGATGCAAAGAAACTTGCTTTCAAGGAAGCAGCATTGGTTAAGTGGAAAAAATGACAAACAGAGCAGTTAAGCCTCATGAAAATGTTATATCTATAAAAATAGTCAAGTTGCAAGTGGGTTATCTATTTTAGCTAGCAATGATGTTTGAGGCGGTGATTGCACCATTATGTTCAGGGAGTTGTGTCTGCCAGAGCCAACAGTGCCAGCTGAATGATGGGAAGTAAGGAGAGAGAGAGAGGAGGGGGAATTTTGGTGTTGGCCTCTTTCTCTACTAAGCTGGTGTTTAGCTTGCTCTTTAAAATTGCAAGGCTCCTCAGACTGTGTGTGGCTGTTGCCTTCTTTTTGCTGGGACAAAACCTTGGATCAGAAACAGCTTTTGGAAAGAAAGGATTTATTTCAGTTTATAGGAGAAGGAAAGCATGGCAGAACATACAGCCAAGTGTCACCTCTCTATATTGGCAGGGAAGAAGTAGAGAGAGTGAGCTCTGTGCAGGGCTGGGTTACAACACCTCAGGCTAGACCCCCAATGACACACCTCCTCCAGCAAGGCTCCACTACCAGCTGGGGATTAAGTATGAAGTTTAATCACAAACACATGAGGTTATGAGGGCCATTCTACATTCAAACTATCATACTGTCCATTCTTAATTCTTCTCTGTTTTCTTGTGATGCTGGGCATTGAAATCAGGGTCTCCTAACCTGCTGGACAAATGCTCTATTGTTATCAAATGTCATACTGTAGAGCTCTTTGTCTGGTGACCAAGAACAACTAACTAGGCAGACAGATGATGGGTTGTGAGTAAACCAAAAGAAATTTGAGAAAAATGTGGAAAAGCCCCAAAGTGTCAGAAGAAACATAGGATTTCAGCCAGCATCCAAGAAAGAGAAGGAAAGGGAAGAAATTTACACTTTTGAGTTGGAACTCAAAAATGGGGTGGTCTCCTAGTGAGTGTCAGTGAGCACCTGTGACTAGCGAGGGTCCTCTGGGGGTAAAAATAAGGGCATTATTATCCTTCCCACCTCTTCAGCATATCTGTCTGTGAGGGATGATTTCTTGATCAGGCGAGTGATTGACAGGCGGGACATCCATTCTCCAGTTCTTCCTTATGTGTGTGTAATGACCAGGACACAGGTAGGCAGAGGCACACTGCCAGTTGAAAACTCTGAATTTCTTTATGTAGGATAGATTTAAACTCTATTCCTAGAGTCTAGTGGTTTTTTTTCCTGTTTATATCAGTAGGATAACAAGTGAATTTTAACATTTTTGTTAAACTTGAGTGGAGCTTGAAAAGGATATTTTTGCTGTGTGTGTCTCTGTGAGGTATGTGCATGTATTTGGGGAGAAGTGTTGTGTAGAGGGCAGAGGAGGATGCTGGGTGTTCTCTTCTGTCTCTCTTGTGCCATATTTCCAAAGACAGAGTATCTCACTGAACTTGAAACTTTTGGTTTTCAGTTAGACTGATGAGGGAGCCCCAGTGACCCTCCTATCTTCACTGCCATCAACACTGGGGTTACAGGCATGTGCAGCTATACCCTGCTTTTTATGTGGGTTCTGAGTATCAAACTCAGGTCCTCATGCTTTGCAACAAGTGGTCTTATCCATTGAACCATCTCCACAGTCCTTGACATTGATTGTTTAAGGGTTAATCAAAACATAACGGTCAAAGGATAAGTTTTCTATTCTTAAATTTATTTTATTGCAGTATCCAAAGGGTGTTAATCTCTGCATTCATTTCTTATAGATATTGCTTGCTCATTAAATGTCATGCCTTCAAGAGTCTTACTGTAAAATGGAACTTTGATTCACTTGTGCTATAGTTATATGGATTATGCTGGGTTGTGAGAGTAGCTTTCTGTAAAAAGGATCAATACTTCTAGTTACGTGAGCTGAGACAGTCTGCTCAGATTGGCTCCTATTTGATGAAACCAACTTCATCAAATCTTGGATGGAGCCTAAGCAGACAACTTCATTTCTTGCTGCCTGCTTGATATTTCTGTTCCCCATACCACATTTCCTTAACCCTCCTCACTCACATATCTTTCTTCTAGAAAAAAAAAAATCCTCCTCTCTTTTCGAGTTACTACAAATTCACCTTGACCATAGTTCTTGGGTCAGATGTCCTTCTCCTAAAGGGAAGCAGGTTTTGTGTGAGCAATAGAGCTGGGATGAACAGTGTTGTGAGAAGCAGAATCAGAACATTAGACCTTCACAGTTGCACCTACAGAGTATGCTGGAAATACTTGACTTTCCTGCCTGCCTCCATATTAACTTCTCTGACCTCATGGTCCCAGTTCCCTGTGTCCCTCCTGTAGTATCTCACCACCAAAACCTGCTGGTTGGAGAGCACAATTAAGTGATAGTGAAGCATGATTGATGGGTAAAACTTTCAGGAAGAAGAAGCTCTTTATTAATTAAAAGAGGCAACAAAACATTAAGCCAAAATAGGAAAGCTGTCGTACAAAAGACTGGAGTGGACCTTGCTTGGTTTTCAAGAGAGTGGATAAGGGTGACCATTTATTCCTCATTCTTAATGACACTAAAGAGGAAAGGGATTTAATTAAAGAAAGGGGCTGGTAATATAGAAATATTTTCTTTTTACTGTTTAGTTCCTAGAACTTTTAAAATTTAAATAAAAATTTTTTTGTGGTGCTATGGCTCAAACACAGTAGGAATGTGCTTTTCCAGCCCAAATCTAAAACTTTTAATTGGATTTATACACATTCAGATGTAAATATATGGCATATTGTTTAAACAGTTCAAAAGGTTATTCCCTATATGTGTATATTTGTTATAGAATTACAGGTTCACAAAACTATGATATAGAATTTTACTAACAGTTTTAATATCTAATAGGCTATTTAGGGGGAAATGAAAATCTTTTAGATAAGATTTACTTTTTTTTTTGAGGTAGGGTCTGACTCTAGCTCAGGCTGACCTGGAACTCACTATGTAGTCCTAGGCTGCCCTAAAATTCACTGTGATACTCCTACCTCTGCCTTCCAAGATGTGTGCCACCATGCCTGGCTAAGATTTACTTTTATTTAAAAATATTTCATGTTATAAGTTAACCTTAGCATCTGGGTGATTCATAAACATGTTTCATTGTACAGTGGAGGCATTTGAAGTTCTTAACCCCGGATCCCAAATTAGCATTTTTCATTAACTTTTCCATGTTTCTTTTGGCCTAAATTACTCTTAGTAACTTTGAGTTCTTGTTTGGTAACTCCTGTTACAAATCTGCATTGGAAATGTCATGTGTCTTATACAAATATAATATTTAGTGTTTGGAATATACCAAAACATGCTGTATTTACTTTGGATTTGTTTCCATTTCACGTAGATATCTTCCTGCTAGTGTAGAGACATGGGTGCGAGTAGGAGTGTGTTTGTGGGGAGCTGCAGAGAGACTTTTTGGCTTGGCAAACCCATCAGAGGCTAGCCCAGCACAGTATTATTTGTTGTTGTTGGCTTTGATGATGGAGCAGAGTGGCCTGTCATTCTGAAGATTGGCAGAAACTGGAGATATTGTCCGAGAAAAAAAGTGAAGATTTACAAACCTTGGCTAGACCGTTTCTTAGACTTTCCCCCACTAGTTTATATTTACATTTTAGACCAGCCATACTAATTAGTCAACCAGATACTATCCAAATGACCAACTCAATCAGAATTTGTAGAATTGCAAACTAAGAGAGATGATTTATTATTTCAATAAGTATTTATTGGGATTGATAAGGTCATCTCTACTGGGTCCATGAGTTAGTTTTATAACAGAGTCCCAGACATTGTGAAACATGCCATGGTGGCACACCACACGATGCAGTAGGAACACTAGCCGGAATAAGGAGGCATTCATTCCACAAGGGAAGAGGGTTTTATTCAGGAGAAACTTCAGGGAGGAAGTGATACTTGAATCTTGTAGGATGAGGAGAAATCTGACAGGCTGACAGGCTAGGAGAAGGGTATTTCAGGCAGAAGGAATAGTGTGTTCAATCACAGTGTGTGAAAATGTACAGTATCATTTGGGGTATTATAAAGAGTTTGGAGCACAGACAAGACGTCAGTCCAGAGCCTGAAGGACACCATGTGTTTCTGTAAGAAGTTTGAACTTTATTCCAGAGGCCATGAACATCCATTGACTTTTTCTTACTTAGTTTAGTTTAGTTTTTCTGAAGTAGGGTCTCGCTCTAGTCCAGGCTGACCTGGGATTCACTATGTAGTCTCAGGGTGGCTTCAAACTCATGGTGATCCTCCTACCTCTGCCTCTTGAGTGCTGGGATTAGACGTATGCACCCGTCTCAATTGACCTTTCCTAGGTTATCTGACTTGCTGTGGTGATAGGTCTCTTGTTTGACACTTTCTCATAGGTTTCATTTGGGGCCTACATGATAGGCCAGGGGTGGTTCATCTCTTCCCAGGATGTCAGCCATCATCCCATGGAAACTGGCTACCTCTAGAGCAATTCATAACCTCCTACCCCATGAATTGATCCAGTATGCCCACCGAGAAGGGTCCCCAGTGGGTTGGGGACAGGGAGGAGGGAATGGGGGTACCATCATAAGATTTGCTCATACAATGTATCTAATTATGGATAATAAAGATATTTAATAAAAATGTGTGTCACCATGCCCTGCTGTTTAGTTGTGTGTGTGTGTGTGTGTGCTTGCACACACATGCTCATGGACATACTGCCCATACAAGAGTGCAGGTGAATGTGTGCCAGAGCACATGTGTGTAGGTCAGAGGACAACTTCAGGTGTTGGTCTTGCCTTCCACCTTATTTGAGGCAGAGCCTCTCATTTATTGCTCCCTCTCTAGGCTAGCCAGCTTCTGGCTTCTGGGAGATTATCCTGTCCTTGCCTTCCAGCTCACTTTAGTATCCAGCTTTACATGAGTTCAGGGGATCCAAACTTAGTTATTCACACTCATGTGGTGACTGCTCCATCCATTGATTCCCCTCCTCTGCCCCAAACACATTTTCATTTGGTTTGTGTGTCGTATATGGTATGTATGTGTGCATCCTGTGCACATGTGTGCAGAGGCCAGAGGAAGATACTGGATGTCCTCTTTCATCACTTATGTTCTTGAGACAGGGGCTCTTGCTGAACCTGGAGTACATTTTTTGGCTAGACTGGATGACCAGAGAGCCTTCGTGATCCTCCTGCCCCTGCCCACCTCAGCCCTGAGGTTATAAGCACCTGGCTTTTTATGTGAGTGTTGTGGATTGATCTGAGGTACTTATGTTTGAGCCACACACTCTCTTACCCACTGAACCATCTCTCAGGCCAGATTTCGATTTAATATGCTTTTTTCCTTCTTAGTTACATAAGAGTTAATGCATTGCTGGTGCTAAAGTATAGAAATATTAATATACATCAGAATGTAGATGGAAAATGCATTTTCTTTTTAAACAATATTTTTCTCTATTTTGCAAGAGGAGATGGAGAGAGGCAGGGAGGAAGGGAGAGAGAGAGAAAGGAGAGGGATGGAGAGAGAGAAAGGGAGGGTGAAGGAGGAGAGAGACTAGGGCCCCTTGTCACTGAAAACAAAGTCCTGACACAAGCTCTACTTTGAGCATCTGGCTTTATGTAGGTACTGGGGTATCAAATCCAGGCCATCTAGTTTGCAAGCAAGCACCTTAACTGCTGAGCCATCTCTCCAGCCCAGCAAGTGCATTTTCTACAAAATTATATAGCAACATTTTATTCTGGCATAGTTCTCATTTTTGTTGATGTTTGTTATACAGTGTCACATTAAGGACAATATTTTACTTTAAAGTTTTTTAAAAAATATTTTATTTATTCATTTTCAAGCAGGGAGATACAGAGAGAGAGAAAGAGAGAGAGAGAGAGAGAGAGAGAGAGAGAGAGAGAGAGAGAGAGAGAGAGAGAGAGCGCGAGAGCGCACCAGGGCCACCACCTTGTGGGTCTGGCTTATGTGGGTCCTGGGGAATTGAACCCAGGGCCTTAGGCACTGGAGGCAAGTGCCTTAACTGCTGAGCAAGCTCTCCAGCCCAACTTTAAAGTTTTTTTGATAACTCAGGAATAATAAAATGAATTGAACATTAAAATAGGTTAAGATGCTACCAAGCATTCTTGTAATTTTCACTCTAAAGTGGTACATAGTTATTCTACCCAAAATTTCTTGGGTGTTTGATTATATCTAATATCTGTTGTGTTCAACGATGGTTTAAAAAATTTTCTATCCAGTGTCTCCACGTGAGTGGGGTTTATTTCTCATGTCTTCACTCTCATACTAAGCAGGAGAGTATAGTGCTCACTTTCATTTTATGACCCATCTGTTTCAAGACAGTACACCCATGTCCACAGTTAACTCATTGTTAACAGTACATTATTGACTCCCATACAGTGGAAAACTGGACAACGTGTCTTAGCACCTCCTTATTCCCCCTGCAGAGCCTCTCTCATTCTTTGCTGAGTTTCTTTGTTTCTTAGTTATGTTTTGGCTTCTGTCACCTGAAACCTGCTGCCATTAAGTTTTACCCTGTACCAACACATTTTTCTACATTTCATTGTGATTACTTCATACCACATGTTAGCATATTGTCCTCTTTTGTGTTGCTGTGACAACATATTGACAGGTAGCCTCTGGGAGGAAAGATCTCCTTTGGTTCACGGTTGCAGTGCCTCGTAGGGGAGAGAGCCATGGTGGAGAGGCTCCTTCTGTGGCAGCGGGAAGTGAGGCCATGTGACAGATCAGGAAATAAAGCAAGGTTGGAGTCTGAGGCAGGTAGAACTCCAAAGATCTGTCCCTAGTGAGCTGTCTCCAGCAGTCGGGCTTCATCTCCTACCGATTTCATTGCCTGCAGAAACAGAGACACTGGCTTGGGGACAAGTGCTCCAAATGTGAGCCTACGAAGGAACATTTCAGGACTCAGACCATAATGCTCATTTTCAGAAGAGTCAATGGCCTCAGCGAGAGGAGGGGCGACATGGAATGGGACAGGTCTAAGTCTTGAGTTTAGGTGTAATCACACTCTTCTGTGGTGGTCATTTAGCCCTTGGCAAGTTATTCAATTTCCTTGGGCTTCAGTTTTCATATTTATAAGGTGGTGATGATATGTACCTTGTTGAGTTAGTAGGATTAATGACAATAACCTCATTCCTTGGTCTGTGGCCTCAGTTATTTGTGGGTAGCTATGGTCAGAAAATATTAAATGGAAAATCCAGCAAGAAACACTTCACTAGCTTTAAATAATTTTAATTGATTATTTTATTATATTAGTTTTTGTCAATCTCATATTGTACTTCATTTGTAACTTTACCACAGGTTTGTATAGGAAAGGATAATATATATGTGGCGATTCATATCATCTGATGTTTTGGGGATTCCCGGCGAGTCTTTTGAACATATTCTCTATAGAGTTTGACCAACGACATCATTCATGCACAGCAGCATAAAGCTCTTCATGTAGGAGGGCAGACAGTGCTTATATTTGCTGTTGTTATCCCTAAGACATCAATGGTAAAGTGTAAAGAATGTTGGTTCATAAATATTCATAAATATAAAACCTGATTACAAATTTCACAAATACGTTTATGTGTATTGTAATAGGTCACTTATCTTAACCTAAATATTTGGTGGTGTGACTACTACAGTCACGAGAACAGGCCATTGTGGGTAATATTACTTGGCCTGATCTCAGAGAAAGAAGATCTTTCTTTGGCTTTTATGATATTGACACTTTGAAGAGTATAGGCCCACTATTTTGTAAGCGTCCCTCAGTTTGGGTCTGACTTGATGTTTCCTCATCATTAGATTCTGAGTGTCACGAGGAATGCTGGGTTCTTTGCTTCCTCTCGGGTGGCATGTGATTTGAATTGCTGTACTTCTGACAATATACGATACTGGCTGTCAAGCTCTAAGTGTACACTTCTTCCTCTTCCCTCTGTCATAACCACTGTGGGAGACAGTTCCTTTAAACTATGCAAATAGCTCAATCCTTATCGAATTTAAAAAAAATTGTACATGATAATGGACACATGGCTTACTATTTTATCATATAGATTATAGTGCATTACTGTCATTAATTTTGATGTGTAAATTGTTCTAGACATAGTGAGTAGAAGCCCTCTTAGGATGGTTTTTCAGAGTCATTCTTTGAGCATTTTCTTGTTTCAGCACCCTAAAATGTTCCAGCATTTATATTTCTCTACCTGAAATCAGCCATTTATTTAAATGACATGGTTCCTTTTATAGAAAATGGCAATTAGAAGCTAAGATCCGGGTACTTGGAATGTGCATGACTTTGAGGATGTCACCCCTCTCAGAGATTCTTAGCCAGGGTTGAAAAAAATACATCTATTCACACACAGAATTGCAATACATCTGTCAATATTTACTGAAAAGAGAGTTTTTAATGTTGTCACTAATTTTACTTCTATTCCATACGCAATTCATTCTACTTTTTCCTTTTCTGTATTTGTAAATCCTTCCTTTTCCAACTCAGATTTTGTGTGTAGTACAAAAATCTTTTTATATATACTTATTTCATAGAATTCCTGTATGATTCCAGTTCTCTACTGCTTTCCCTTCCTTCTGGAATGTTCTCCTACCCACTTCAGGCTCTGCCTTCCCATGTTTGCTTGCTCTTCTTCCTGGATCCCTTGTGCTTTTTAGGTTCTGACTTCCTAGGCTGGCCCACCATGTCCACAGGATAATAATACCCTTTCATCCTGCCCAGGCTGCAGCCTCCCTGCATGGGGTCTCCTTTGTATACCTTCTGATCCCATTTGAACTCTCAACACCTAAGCTAAGATGCCCCCTTCTGTCACCACCATTTATTTATTTACATGGGTATCTGTTTTCTGGTATGTGTGCAGGTGTTAGTGTGTGGAGGCCAGAGATCGACTTTGGGAGTCTTTCTTGATCACTCTTCCCTTCATTACCTAAGGAAATAAATCTCACTTGAACCCAGGGCTCTTTGATTGATCTAGTATAGCTAGCCATCATTCCAAGAACTGGAGTTACAGTGTGCCACACCCACCTAGCATTTACATGGGTGCTGGGAATACAAACTCTGGTCCTCATGCTTGTGTGACAAGTGTTTCATCCACTGGGTCATCTCCCCGGCCTCCTACTGTCACATTCAAACACTCTTTCAGGACCTTCTATTGTGCCAGCTGGCCACTAGACATGCTTTCTCATTACTTGGGCCTGGGCTCTGCCATTCCACTGTTGGCCACTGCGAGTTTGCTTTCTCTGGTGTGAATGCCTACTTTTGTCTGTCCTATCTGATAGTGTTAGGGGCTGAATGATTCCTAAACGAAAGGGAAATGAAAAAAGAAGAGGAAGAGAGACTGGGAAAGGAAGAGAGAAGGAGGAAAGTGACATATGCTTTTTTTGTAAAAAAAAAAATCAATGATAGCTGGGCATGGTGGCACACACCTTTAATCCCAGCACTCAGTAGGCAGAGGTGGGAGGATTCCTGTGAGTTCCAGGCCACCCTGAGACTTCCTAGTGAATTCCAGGTCAGTCTGGGCTAGAGTGAGACCCTACCTCAAAAAAAAAAAAAATAATGATGGTGGTTGTATGCCATTAAAGTGTGGACAGTTAAGAAGTTGGGGGTGTCATGGAGACTGCAGACAAAGTATCTTTACTATATAGAAATTTTTCCAGACACGTTTTGTATCTTGGAAGAGAGAATGATAATTCAATGAGCTGGTCAGCACTTTCATTTTTTTAAACTTTTCTTTGATATATATGGTTGTGAACATGTACTAGGCCTCCAGATTGAGAGACAGATCTTTATATACTTTTGGCTCTGTTTAGTTTGAGGTCTGTCTTTATCATAGTTGTCAGAAAGCATATTCTCAAGACTTTCAGTCAAGTGATGATAGTGCAGAAAAAGAGTTATAAAAGCCTTGGGGTAGTAGCTGCCATTTACAGAGGAAGTTGAGTTTGCAGAATTTAATAGAGATAAGGAGTTCAGCATAAGTTGGTACTTCTTGTTATGTGATATTCACACTGTGATTTTTTAAATGTCACATGAATGTTATTTCAGAAAATTGATCAAGTAGATTTGAAACTGGTAAATATATACAGATCTTCTAAAAATGATGACTTCCCTAAATGAACCAGGACAGTAAGTAATTCATACTGGGGATTTCCCAGACTATTAAATAGTCACCAGCAATCCATAATTCTTAGAAACAAATCTGAGCAAAGAAACTTCCAAGAATCTCTTCAGTAAACATTTGCTGTAGCTAAAAAATATCATCATTATTTACAAAAAAACTGGGAAAAAATAGTTGGGAGCACTGTAGAAATAATTCATTGATGCTATATTCTATACTTTAAAAGACCATTCAGCGTTTCGTGCCAGATTCAAGCAAAAGTAAACAGCAGGCAGTGCTGTCAGTTGCTGCTCTCCTTCTCGAGGGCTGGGAAAACAGCTTGGTGGGAAATGGTCAGGTTTTTATTGTAGTATGTAGGAAAGGAATTTAACAGGCCTGAATATAAAATGCAAATACTTAATGTACAAAAACATATAGGACTCTAAAGATAACACAATTCCTATTCTTTTCATCAATTCCTCTAATAAATGACTTTTTTTCTAGTATCCCATAGTATTTATATCTTCACTTCTATTTTTAGGGGGTCCTTGGGATTCCCTAAAAATGGTTCTTAAACTTTGCAAAAAAAAAGAAAAAAAAAACTTTGCAGTTTGTGACATTTCATTTGTAGAAAACAGGGTCATGAGATAACCCATCTTTTCTGTTCCTGACTGTAACAGTTTGATTCAGGTGTCCCCAATAAACTTAATGTCTTCTGAATGCTTAATCCTCAGCTGAGGGCAGTTTTGGAATTAGAACCTTGTTGGAGCTGTGTTTTTGGGGTCGAGCTTATGGTGGTTATAGCCAATTTCCCCTTGCCAGTGTTTGTCACACCTTCCTGTTGCTGTGTGCAGTGCTGTGGTGGAGGTGATGTCCACCCTCTGCTCATCTCATCATTTTATCTGCCATGATTGAGCTTCCCCTAGAGTCTGTAAGCCAAAATAAACCCATTCTTCTACCAGCTGCTTATGGTCAGGTTCTTTTCTGTGCAGTAACAGAAAGCTGACTATAACAGTTTTGGTACCAGAGAGTGGGATTAGCTGTTGCTGCTGGAACCTTGGTTCTGTCGCCTTGGTATTTTGGAACTGATTTGCAGGAGGAATGTGGAAGGATTTGAAATCTAGGCCTAAAAGACTCCTTGCAGTGCTGTAAATACAGCTTCATTGACCATTCTGGTCAGAGTTGGAAAGATCTGAATGCAGTGAGGGCTATGGACTCTGAGGTTTGGTCTATGAGGGCAAGAAAGAACTTTGTCAGGACTGGTCTGGAGGTAGTGAGAGGCATTCTGCCTGCTTGTGTCCTGAGAACTTATGCAGGGTTGCTTTGTGTGGAAATGGACTGGTGTGAGAACAGAAAGAAATGAAATATCTGGGTTGAAACTGCTGCCCGTTCAGCTGAAATTGTTTGAGAGCTTATAACCACTGAGATTGAGCCAGGTGATCTGCAATGGGACAGCAGAAAGACTGCAAATTCTTTTGAAGTAGGGGGCCCGAGTGTTGAAGTTTTCCTGTTCTTCAAAGTTGGTTTTGTTCCCCCTGGAATAACAAGTTGGTACTCCACCTGGCACTGTGGAATAAAACAAATGCAGGAAGGGTCATTGGATTTGCAACATGGTTTTGATTTTTGGAAATAGCCATGGGCAGTGTGAAGCAGGTGTGTTGGCTCCATGGAAGCCATGAGGATGAACCGTGGGTTGCTGTGGAGACCCAATGAAATGCCAGGACTATGGGATGGCTGCCAAGGAGAGCTGCCAGCACCAGAGGAAGTTTTCTCAAACTGTGAGTACCCTGACTGGAGGGGGCAGAGTTAGAACTCAAGACACTGTTTATGGAGTTGTTGGACTTGGAGTTGTAGAGTTTGATGTTGCCCTGCTTGTTTTAAATCTTGTATTGGTTCAATCTGTCTTTGCTATGTCCAATGCTATCTTTTGCAGTGTGAATTTGTTCAGATCTTTGATTATGGGGATGTTTAATATCATCAGGACTGATTAAAAACTGTGGGGATTTTTGGAGTTGAGCTGAACACATTGCATTTTAAATCATGTATGCTTATCATTTTATGGGAGACAGGAGTGGATTGTAGTGCTTTGATTCAGGTGTCCCCCATAAACTTAATGTGTTCTGAATGCTTGATCCCCAGCTGTTGGCAGTTTTGGAATTGGAGCCTTGTTGGAGGTGTGATGCTGGGGGAAGGCTCATGGAGGTGATAGCCAGCTTCCCCTTGCCAGTTTTTGGCACACCTTCCTGCTCTTTCCACAAGCCGCTTTTGCTTGGGTTCTTTGTTGCAGTAACAAGAAAGCTGACTGCAACACCTGCTGCCCTTCAAAGTCTCTCTGAAATCATAATTCTGGGACTGATAGATAATTACTTGATCAGTAGTCTAATCCATGTCATTTTTATTTCTCTGAAGGAAGGAGGGGGTCTGTCTTACTGCCCTTCCATAGAAACCTTGCTTGCTTATTCTTTACAGACAAATGGGAATTCTCAAGACTACAGATGTCTCCCACAGAGTCAAGGAAAAGTTGAATTGACAGGCTGTTGGAAAAACCCATTATCAAAGCACAAAAGATCCCAGGGATGGAATAGTTTATCCTAAATTGGGACTTTCTGGATCTCTTTGATAGAGATCAAAGTGGGGAAGGGGGAGGAAACAACAATCTCAAAAAAGGCACATGGAAAAACATTTATTACCTTAACTATTTTGTAAGAGAATTCATTTAACCCAGAAATCTTGTTTCACTTCATGTCTCCTCCCTCCTCCCTGTTACATCTCTTCTTAAAGAGCCAGAATACTATCTAGCACAGTTGGCACCTTACTGAAGAGTTGGTATTAACCACAATAAAGTAACAGTCATGGAGTGTCTAATACTAAAGTTTTCTCAAAGGCTGAATGAACCCTTCTGTTTTTCCTAGTTATTGGCTATGAGCATTTTTCAGACCCTTCCATTATTTTATTTATTTATTTTTCTTCCATTATTTTAAATTGGTATTCATTTCAGAACACCAAGAAGCCTGTTTAGAACATCCTTGAGAACTTTTTACTGACTAGAGACTCTAACTTGAATTGAAAATAAATCTAGACTTAGGAGTTTATATACACAGACACAGTCCAGGGGTTTCCCTTTTCCTCTTTTAGTTAACATTTCTAGCTTCCCCGACTTTCCTCTCTGATTTCTTCCTTGGTAGTTGAGTTGTTTTCCTTCCGTGGCTTAGCTGTGTCAACTTTTGCTGGTAATCCCTGTGGAAAGGAAACTAGAAAATGCTGTGTGACTAAAGAGGAAACTGTAGGAAAGGAAGTTTAAGAGGAAGAGACATGGTTCGGCTATGTTTTCTCAAGGCAATGGATGTGGCTGCTTTAGTTAAATACCCATTGGGTCAGATTTTCTGTCCTGAAAAAGTATAAGAACCTGCGTACTGGATAGCTGGTCATTGCCTATAAGAAAAAGGTGAAGCTTATTCATGGGAATTCAAGGACTTCTACCTTTGTTATTTAAAACCATTTATTGACAACCTCCATACATACATGCAGTGTACCCTGACCATGATTCTACTTACAACCTTCCTTTGTCTCCCCTGCCATGTCCCCTCTCCACGAAACCACTTTTCTTTGCAGCTAGTGAATGTCTGCCTGTGACTCTCAGAGCTTGTTCATGTGAATAGGAGGGAGCTTTAGTGTACATTTGCATCATCAAATATCCATAAATGTAAATTCTAAAAGAATTCTCCATATTCCACATTCATATATACCACCACATTTTGCCCATGTTCCCAGTCTCCTGTTCTTTTTGAGAATACAGTGCTCATTTTGGCTGTTTTCCAGATATGACAGTTGGTGGACATGCCTCAGTAGAGAAAAGGAAATTTTCTCTGCTTATCTACTCTCTCCCGTCTGCCCAAGATAGTGTGTCTGTCAATTGTGACCTGATTTTGAAATAATTTATTAAATCGAGGGATGCATGATGTTATTTAAAATTTTGGTGTGACATTGACTTTTAGTCTTTTATAATAAGCTCTTGAGCAGATTCTCTGGGTGAGTTATATTGCTCTTGGGAGTTTAGAAATTTCTTAACTCCTTCAGCTTATTTGGATTCTGTACGGTGTCAAGTATGACTAAGGTTTGCCCAGGAAATTAAACATGTTGAATTAAACATGATGAAACTGACTGTATTTTTGCCATAAAAATATTATTTTGGAAATACATTAATTTTATAGATATTGAGAATATATTTATGTTACTAGCTAGTAGACTACTTAAGTAATAAAAATAAAATTAATAGAAAATGTAATAGACAAATGAATATAAAATGCTTATCTTTGATAATAGAAAATAGCTTTAGTTAAATATGCTTAAGTATTTTTGTTTTATTTAAAATCATATGCATGTACAAGGTTTTTTACTTGCAATCTGAAGTTGGGAGAAGAGTGATGTGTGTTTTTACTCTTTTGCATTTGGTTTTGTTATTACTGAGCACTGTGTAGCCCAAGCTTACCATCAACTCCCCATTCTCTTTCTCAGTCTGTAGACTGCTGGGATTAGAAGCGTGCACCACCACATCTGGCTGAATTATATTTTTTATTCAAACATTTTTCTTGATTTCAAAAGTTCTTGTTTTCAAAAATCTATCCTAAATTTTTATCTCTAATTCATCTCTTCCCTGTAACTCGAGACATATTGTTCCTAATGTTCTGTGGGATGTGATCTATCTCCTTCTAAATGGATGGATGAAACTAAAAACGATCACTATTTTCATTCCTCCTTTCTCCTTGCTCTACCATGACTCCTTTGTGCTAAGAAACTACTGTGGGCCACGCCAGCTAGGAACCCTAGTCGCCATACTTGATTCTGTTCTTTATCACTTACCCCATTTTCCTTTTTTCTTTTTCTTTTTTTGAGGTAGGGTCTCGCTCTAGCCAAGGCTGACCTGGAATTCACTATGTAGTCTCAGGGTGGCCTTGAACAGGTGATCCTCCTACCTCTGCCTCCAGAGTGCTGGGATTAAAGAGATGTGCCACCACTCCGGGCTTTACCCCATCTTCTTCCAATTCTGCTTCCTGCCATTCCTTCCTTTGCCACTAGGAGGAGAAGTTCTAAAACACGTTACTCTGATTTAAGAATGTGTTGATGACTCTCTATTTTATTGAGTACAAACTTTTTGGTTTATTATTTGAGGCCTTTGGTGATCTGGCTTGTTCTTACCTGGCCTCATTTTTGACAGTTCTTTGTGACAGCACTCTGCAAACATACTTGATCCTGTATTTGACACTGCTCAGCAGGAATTCTGAGCAACTTTCTGCTGTTAACCCCCCCCCCCCACCATACCCACCTTTTCCCTTGTGTGCTCAGCGAAGTCCTTGCATCCCCACAGACTACTTTAGTGTAATTACCTCTTCCAGAAAGCTTTGGTGTACATCTATTTTTAGCACTTAGAATACATATATTCCATTTATTTGTCCATATTTGCCTTCCCACTAAATTATGAGTTTATTCAGGCCTGACAATTTGACTTATCTTCTAAAATGATGTATCAATATTATTTTATCTCTAAAACATGTAAGACATTCAGAAAATTATTTTTAAATAAATAAGTGTACAACAAGGCACACAATATGGACTATATCCAGTGAGATTAATTGTTGACCAAGAACACAGGTGTGGTTAGCAATCTCAGTGGTGAGAATAATTAAATATAATTACTTAGAGTACCTGTTATGTACTCTGTTCATTGACACACACATGATGGTTTACAGGATGGTGAGACCTAGAGAAGTTCTAGAACTCAACCAAATGAAAGAGTTGTATTTGGAACCTAGGATTGACTTAAAAGCCAGAGCTCTTTCCACACTGTTGGAAAATAACAGGCAAGGGGCAATTTCAGGGCAAAGGCAAGTTGGGAATCATAACATCTACTTGTCACTATGGATTCCAGAAATGTCCCAGAGGAGCTGTGCAGGAGACAGAGGTAAATTTCATGTTCATTATAACCTTGAATATATTGAAGAATGAATGAAGTGTTTACCAAGTAGAGGAGACTAAAGAAAAAATAAACAAAGAAGAAATGATGAGAATTTTACTCAGTAACTGTCAGATTCAAGTGAAAGGCAACACGAACGGGCATTGAGCACCTCTTGTCTGTCATTCTCCGTAGAGGTACCATCTCCTCATCTGTCGCACACAAATCCTGTAAATTCTTATTTTCTCTTTTGTTTGGTTAAATTCCCACACACATTTTAGCCTCAAAAGGTCACACAGACAAGCCAGGCAAGGTGGTGCACACCTTTAATCCAAGCACTTGAAAGACAGAGGTAGGAGGATTGCTGTGAATTTGAGGCCAGCCTGGGACTACAGAGTGAGTTCCAGGTCAGCCTGGGCTAGAATGACACGCTACCTTGAAAAATCCAAAGCAAAAAGATCACACCAACAGTGCATGGCTGATCTTGGATTCAAATAGCTCTGTACAAATCACTCTTTCAAGGAATAGCGATTAACATAGCTATAGAGTCTAATGTCTTGATCAGCTGCAACATATATAAATGATTATGAGTCAATATGGTGTCATGCATAGGGATAACCTGTCCAGCCAAGTGGGTACATTTTGATGGCTCGATTGGTAATTGTTATTTTTCTAGCGTTCAAAGGAGAATGAGTGTAATACAGTTAAGATTTCTTTTCTTGGGAACATTGCCTGCTACTACAAGACTGAGAGAATATGCCAATTAAAGGTGACAATAAAACTGTTATTTTAGCTTTATTTTTGAATACCCGAGATAATAATAAGAGCAAAGGTTTATTTGGCACGCAGTTTTTGAGGCTCTCATCAGCTGTGTCGTGCTGGCTTCTTAGTCAAAGCAGTATGTCATGGTGGTAGGTAATTAAGGGCCAGGGGCATATGATAGAGCCATTTGCTCACATCATAACATCCAGGAAGCCATGAGAGAGGTAGGGACTGGGGTCTCAAGAGCCTGCCTTCACTCACCTAATTGCTTCTCATCAGCATCACTTCTAAAGTTCTACCACCTCCTAATAGCACAGTAGGCTGGTAGCTAATCCCTTAACACATGGGCCTTCAGAGGCATTTCTTTAAGCCATAGCAAATGTTTGAATGGATATAAACCATAAATACTGAGCCATCAGGTGGACATTGATGTAAACTTCTGGAGATGCTCCATGGTACCTTTTAGCCCAGTATCATTCCTGGTCTATAGACTTGGGGCGAGATCTGTTTAGCAGCTTCATTATATGTGAAACTGTGAAGCAGAGATTTTTTTTTTCCAGCATGGATTGTGTTGTAGAGTTATTCTACCACCCAGATTAATTTGTTACATATGCTAAAGTAATTAGCATGAATAGTGAGAATGACATTTAGGATGATGAAAAGAAGGGGTGACATAGTAGAATATTGAAGTTCTCATTTACATGATGTACTACCTTGCCTAATACTACCCCCAAAACTGTTTGATATTTAGTTTTTCTTTTATCCATCTGCTTCTCCATTTGCTCATTCATTCATGCAGCATGCTTTTATTTTGAGACTGTTATTTCTGTCAGTTTTGAGGAAAGATTTTCTTTGTTTCTTAAATCCTTTTTAGCTATAGAATAGATATCATTAAATTGTAATAAGCCTACTAAGCTATAACCTGTTTAAGGGTAGGGAACCATGTCTTTTTTAAAAGTCCCCTACCTCTATGCCTGTCACAGTACTTCAGTAAATATTTTGGTAACTGGATGAAAGATCCAGAATTCATTCAGTCTAAATATAAGCTCTTTGTATCTCAAGCCTGCAGGTTATTGGTTCATGTGTTTCCCCAGTGACCATATATTGAACTGTCACACTGTGAACTGTTGTTCTAGAGATAGGGCAAGAGCCCCTTAGGTGACTGCGGACAGAAGAGACGGATTTCTAGAACTCCAAAGTTACAACAGAAATAGACTTTAAAGGTGGTTTATTTGTACTGTGTCAAACCATACTGTCACCCTCAGTGTAGGAAACAATAGGTGATTAATATTCATCAGGTTGGTGTGGAAATCAGACTGTGAAAAGATCCAAGTCCAGAAAATAAGGCATACAAGTCTTCTTATTTTTCCATGGTGAGGCACAAGCCTAGGAATTTGGGTTTGGACTGCACAGAGGCAAGTGTCTTTTAGTGTGGGACCCTGCTGAGGGGCGCGGAGGACATAGGGTTGAAGGAAATTTGAGGCTGGCCTGAAACCCTGATAATCTCATCCTTATTTGAGACTGGCAGGAGTTTGGCCACTGCAGTCCCCTTCCTTTTTCTTAAAAACTCCAGCCCCTGGAAGGCTCAGCAAACCCTGATAAGCCCAGACATTTTAAGGCCTGAGTTTTCTGGAGCTCACATACCTCAGCTAACTAGCCTGGCGATGGAAAGTTTAAAGGTCACAGCTCTTCTACAGCCACTGCCATCCATTACATGCCTAAAGACACGTAACTCCGCCACTTGGGGCTGAGAAAGCCCCCCCCCAACTTATCTATGCAAACCAGGCATCAACAGGTTACTGGCCCCTGCCAGTCCCTTCATGAAACATCCACAGACTACCCTGCCCTTGCCAATCCCCTTGCTGCTTATGCCCCTGCCCCTCCTTTTCCCTCCTAAATAAAAACACCCTCCCCCAAATAATAAATGAGCTCTTCACTGCAAGTGTCTCCCAAGAGGAGTTCTTCTCGTCGGCTCACTGCTTTCCCAAGACTCTGTCCACCCAGCTCTGTGGATGAACTGGGGTGTTAGTGTACAATGACCCCCCTCCCCTACCAAGGTATCCATGGACCACATTTTAGTGCAGATATTGGGTGAGAGCTAAGGATTGGAGGATCAACTGATCGTAGTTGTGGTAATTGAATCAGATATCCCCCACAAACTAATGTGTTCCAAATGATTTTTCATCAACTGATGTCAATTTGGGAGGCAGAGCCTTGCTGCTGGAGGAGGTATGTTGTTGGGAGTGGGCTTAGGGGTATTCCAGCCAGCTGCCCCTTGCCAGAGCTTGGCTTACTTGCCTGCTGCTATTTTTCACCTGCTGTGGCAGAGGTGAAGACCAGCTGCTCATGCCATGCTCTCCCCTGCCATCATTGCTGGAAAAATGTAAAATCTCATTGGTCAAAGTAGATAAAAGACATGGGCACATAGGAGCTTCCAGAGAAGAAGAGTGAGGGTGAGTTTCAGCCAAGGTAGGTTGTATGTGACTGTTGAGCTAGTTATAGGCTTTTAGAGTATGAGTAAAGGCAATTATGAGCAGAATTTCTCAACGTTGGCATGACTGACACTTGGGCCAGATACCAATTCATGGTTACAGGCATCAGGGCTGACCTTTGTACTGTGAGACTAGAGCCTGCATCCACTTGATGTCAAGTAACATCATACAAAACAAAGCAAAGCTAAAAACAAAAAAAGTAAGAAAAAAAAATCCCCTAGATCTTGTTTTATATCAACTGGGAAGCAAAATTCCTTCCAGATGAGAACCGGTGCTTTGGAAGTTTCTGAGTGGCTGTTGCTGGCTAAAGGAAAGGGTAGCATTCTGGTGTGGTGTGAAAGCCTCTAATCCAGCACCCAAGAGGCCGAGGAAAGAGAATCACGAGTTTGAGGCCCACCAAAGGCACTAAGTGAAACTCTGTATCAAAAAAAAAAAAAATAGGAGGGAGAGGGCTGGAGAGATGGCTTAGAGAGGGTTTGCCTGCAAAGCAGAAGGACCTGAGTTTGATTCCTCAGGACCCACCAAAAGCCAGATGCACAAGGTGGCAATGTGTCTGGAGTTTGTTTGTAGTGGTTGGAGGGCCTGGAATACCCATTCTCTCAAATAAATAAATAAATAAATAAATAAAATATTTGAGAAAAAACAAAAAAAGAAAGAAAGAAAGAAAGAAAAGGAACTGGTGAGTGAACAGTAATTCTAAGTGGCTCTGTACGTGTTACAGTTTTTCATATGAATTCCAAAATGAATGAGGACCAAAAATAACCTAATTGTGAACAGTAGTTGGCAGAGATGAAATGAATCCAAGATGCAATATCTTTTGTGTTTGCAAATGTGAGCTATTTAAGATGATAGTGGAGAAACCGTGTTTGGAGAAAGGAGTTAATATTAGTTAGGCATAGGGCGAGGAGAACTTTGAAGGTGAAAAGATTTATTTAGCTTGGATTAGGGTTCAGTCTGAAAATAGCAAGGAGTAAATGTTGGAAGATCTCTTAGCCTGGAGATTTATTTTTATTAGTGTTCATTTTTTCAGTTGCTCTACCAGTGAGTTATATCTCCTGAACTGTTTTATTTTTAAAAGTAAAGTAAGAAGGGTGGGGAGATAGTTCAGTGGTTAAGGGCTCTTGCTTTCAAAACCTGAAGGGTTCAATTCACCATAATCAACACGATGCCAGATACATAAAGTGGCTCATGTGTCTGGAGTTCCTTTGTAGGGCAGGAGACCCTGGTGTACCCATCCTCTCTTTCTCTCAGTCTCTCTCTGCTTGTAAATAACTTATCAATGAAAACATTTTTTAAAAAAGTAAGAAAGGAAACCTACTGCGATAATTAATTTTTGTTGTCAACTTGATCTGTTTAGTAATCCACAGTAATCTTGGGTTGGTCCCTGAGGTTGCTTACAGGAAGGATTAACTAAAGGTGAAGTCCCTCCTCCAGAGTGAGCCCTTCCTCCAGAGTGGGTGGCCCTTTTAGTTGGGGGCAGGATGAAAGGAAGGTCTAAGGGAAGGAAATCTCTCTTTTCCTTCCCCCACATGTTTTGCTGGTGTGTGTGTGTGTGTCTGTGTGTGTGTTTGGACTTGTGAAAGAGGGGCTAGTCTCTTTCTTCATTATGGAATTTCCCCTCAATCTGTAACTTCAATAAATCCCTTCCTGCCCAAACTGTGCTTCATTTGGAGGTTCATTCCAGTGGCATGTGGCTGGCTGTGGCAGTTTTTATACCAGAATTGGGGTGATATTGCTGAGATGACTCTGACCATGTGGACTTTGGTCTGCTGGAACTTGTGTGCTGGAGGAATGGACATGGATTTAGTACTTACAACTGAAGATGCCTTCCAGAGTGGTAAACCAAGTTTTATGGGATATTCTGGTGAGAATTTTAAATTACTTAATGCAGAGAGAATTGCATTTAGAAGCTTGACTTATGAACTTTATAAGGGGAACAAAAGAGTACAGAGAGCTTTATTGGAACTGGGTTACTGGAATCAGGTCTAGACGTGTTCTACTGCCCATGCCTAGAGAGTTTGATCAAGGTTGAATTTAAGGAATGGACTGATGTGCTTACTAATGTTAAGGAACTGATATTTTTAAGACTTAAAGTTGTAAAAACTCAAAACAAGTATAAAATTTACTGGCATTGAGACTGATTGCTAAAGGTGCTATTTTTAAAGAGATATTACCATGATTGAAGATGGCCCAACTACTTTCCATTGAAACAATGGAGAGATGCCTGAGGTGTTTCTACCCAGACAGGACTAAATGATAAACTGCAGTCTCTCTTAGAAGGAGATGGCTGAAAGGAAGGAACCTGCTCTTCAAGGTCACAATTTATTTTAGTCTCTGAATTAACAACATGGATATGTCCTACATACCTGGTTTTGCTTTTGGACGCATGTTTGGAGTAGGTCATGAAGTGCACATGGTTCCAGGAACTGCTGCTGAGATGCAATATATGGAACAGGGTACGAAGTACCTGATAGGCCAGTGAAGCCATTGAAAGATGGGCCATGGATTGCAATGGAAACCCAAAGATGTTTTGGATATACCAGGACTGTGCAAGGGCTACCATGGAATGCTGTTGGCTAGAGATGGAAGTTTTCTCCAGCTACTCAGCGAAGCTGCTTGGGTGGAATTGGAAAGTGTGGAGACTGTCAGTCACTGGTTTTAATATTGGACTTGAACTGCAGATATTTGATGTTTGTCTAATGGTTGTTGAGCTTGCATTGGCCTAGTCTCTCCTTGTTATGCCTCATAGCAGTTGGAAATGTTTACTCTGTGCCATTATATGTTAAAAGCATGTAACTTGTTTTGATTTTACAGAATTTACAGTTAAGGATCCTTGCCTTTCATTGAGGCAGATTATGCATTTCCAGTTGTATGTGGGATAGTTATATTTTGTTAGGAGAATTATAATCCTGTTATTGTCTTCATTTGGAATTTAAGTATGATATAAAGCAATATGCTTTGATGTCAAGTTGACAAGGGGTGGACTTGTGATGGTTGTTTTGTTGTCAACATGACCTGTTTAGTAACCCACAGTAATCTTGGGTGGGTCTCTGAGATTGCTTACAGGAAGGATTAACTAAAGGAGGAGGTCCCTCCTCCAGAGTGAGTCCTTCCTCCAGAGTGGGTGTCCCTCTTAGTGGGGATAAGGATGTAAGGAAACTCTTCCCTTCTTTCCCCCCACCTGTTTGCTGGTGTGTATGTGTAGTGTTGGTGGTGTCTTCTCTCT
>PVHP010021978.1:0-28935 GCA_004024765.1 Zapus hudsonius
GGCCAGGAAGACTGGGATGAGTACTAAGATATACAGGATACCTTGCCACAAGGACTAATACAGACAGCCCACAGAGGAGGATATACAACTGATCAGGGATGGGGAGGGGGGGAATTGGGAATTCGGGATAACAACGCATGGTTTGCCCACTAAATAATGTAACACATTATGGACAATAAATATATATTTAAAAAAAAAAGAGGAGAATGGAGAAGAATTATATTAATGGAAAATACACATATTATATAGTGAAGAGATTCATAAAAGTTTCTCTCTGTGCTTTGTTAAAAGTGAATATATTTTTATTGATATGAAACCATGCATCTGCTAAACCATCAGTATTGGTTACATCTAAAAAATAGAGTTAGTATTGAAACTTTTATTTCTATATAATTTGGGGGCTTGCTTAAGTTTTCAAGATGTCCACATACTACTTATATAATAGAAATGGTTTTACACAAATTAAAATAAATCTTTACTTAGAAAAGATATGGGAAAGAAATATAGCAGGAGCAATCAGTGAATATGCCATGGGTTGTCGATTCTTGCTTTCAATTTTTTTCTTTGTTCTCCCAGAGGCATTGTAAGATAATGTGTGCTTCATCTATTGATTCACAAAGGCATTCTATTTCAAATGAGTAACTTGTCGGACAAGAATCGTTTATGGTTATATCATTATGCATCAACTGT
Source organism: Zapus hudsonius (assembly GCA_004024765.1). Classification (NCBI taxonomy): domain Eukaryota; kingdom Metazoa; phylum Chordata; class Mammalia; order Rodentia; family Dipodidae; genus Zapus; species Zapus hudsonius. The sequence goes on from PVHP010021978.1 coordinate 691, forward strand.
ATTGCTCTTGTTTAAGTTACTTTTTATGAATTAGAATTATAGCTATTCCCTGTATCTGCTTAAATATTTTTATACATAACTTTTTTCCTTACCACTTTAAAAAGCCATGCTTCAATGTAGAAACACCAAAGCAGAAACATGTAAGCAAAGGCATATTACCATATTCTTTTTTTTAAGTTTAGAGAGACTTTATTAGATTAAAAGAAGGAATGAGGAGAGATTATGATGAGCTCCTGTCCATGAGGAGGCAGGAGGGGGTGAAGCCCCACAATCTGTCCTTAAATGGTTTAGAAAAAGTTATCTTATGAACATTAATATTAGCATTCTTTTTTTTTTAAATTTATTGTCCATAATGAGTTACAACATTTAGTGGGCAAACAATGAGTTGTTATCCCCAATTCCCCACTGCCCTCCCCTCCCCCCTCCACTGGATAACCTCCTCCATGGGTCATCTGGATCAGTCCTTGTGACAGGGGACCATGGATAGCCTAGTATTCAGCCAGGTTCTCCTGGCCATAGCATTCTTTTTTATTTATTTATTTATTTATTTTAATATAAGCATTCTTAAAATACTAAATTTATACTAGTTAAAATACTTTTTTTCTTAGTTTCGATATTAAAGTATTAAAAATAATTGCCAATGATTGACATTCAATTCAGACTACACAGGTGACTGGTGGTTTGAATGGAAAATGTGCCCCATAGTCTCAAGTGTTTGTGATTAAGCCTTATACTTAGTCCCCAGTTGGTGAGGGGAGGAGGTAGAGCTTTGCTGAGGGAGGTGTGTCCCTGGGCGTAGGCCTTGGGGACTTTATAGTCCAGTTCACTCACACTAATTCCTTCCTGCTGCTGTGATAAAATGTGGCACCTTACTGTCTATTCTTGCCATGTTTTCTCAGCCATGATGAAACTTTACCTCAAAACTAATCCGAAATAAACCCTTTCCTCCCATAAGATGCTTCTAGCTGGGCGTTTTTTTTCCTCCTGAGATGGTAACTACTGCAGTGGTTTACCTACATTCTTTCCCCCTCAATATTGTGTCCACTCCTCTATTATATTTTGTGTTGTTGTACCTGTTAAGGCTTATGTCATGGAGAGGAAGTTTCACTCTCCACAGCTATCTATGCTCAATAGATATGTGTCTAACAAAACATTAATTCTATTTTCAACTGGAAACTACTTGTGAATGTTCATGGATCCAATTAAGGACCAAGTTAGTTATTCAAAATACATAGAAGAATGAGGCAATGATACTAATGTTGACAGACATGCAGTCTACTTATTTCAGAGTGAAATACTATCAATAATATTAAAATAAATCTATCATAGACTATAATGAATTTTTAATAACACATATGATTAAATTGATAAATGCATTTACTTGGTGAAATAAATGATATAGTCATGAATATAAAAAACTAGGCTGTGATGATTTTGAATATAAAATGTCCCAATAGCTTCAGGTGTTTGTGATTAAGTTTCCTAATTAGTCCTTAGCTTGAAGCATTTGGGAAGTGGAGCCCTGCTGGGGGAGGCATGCCACTGAGGTCAGCTCTTTAGTTCTGTATAAGATGTGTTTTGAACAAGCTTGAACTTTGGCTATTCTCTTTCTCTCTCTGCTGTGGGTATATGATAAAATGAGCCAGCTTCTTCCACATTGATGAAGCTTCCCCTGGCTTCTGTAACCCTGAAATAAACCCTTTCCTCCCATAAGCTGTTTCTGGTTGTGTGTTTGTCCAAGCAAGGAGAAAGTAACTACAACACAAATGTTTTTCAGTCAGCCTTAGCCTTGAAGAAGCACTTCCTGCCAATACTCATGTGCTCCCTGTATTAGTTACTTCCATCAGTGCTATGATAAAACAACTGACAAAAGCAGCTTAAGAAAAACAAAGGGTTTATTTTGTCTCACATTTGAGGTTATAGCCCATAAGAGTAGGGAGGCATGGAGGTAGCAGCCCAGAAGCAGAGGGAGATGAGTGCTGTTGTTCAGCCTACTCTCTTCTTTTTATTTGGTTGGGACTCCAGCCCAAGGAATGGTACCATCAATATTCAAGTGGTTCTTACCACCTCAATTAACCTAAGGTAGAAACTCTCTTACAGACATGCTCAGAAATTTGTTTCCTATGTGATTCCAGATTCAATTAAATTGGCAATGGAGATTGTCACACTCCCCTTTTCAATAACTTTAAGGCACATTGAAAAATACAAAATTTTGCTTGTAGTTTATGGATAACCACAAGCAGTTGATAGGAAACATCATTAAGTGAATGGATAGATTATGGTATCACCATATAGTACTACCCAGGGATAAAAATCAAAGAACTAGAGACATGGGAATTAAACCTGAATGAATTTTCTAAAAGTAATGTTGAGAAAAAATTAAGTTATGAAAGTGTATTTGTGGTGCTCTGAAATGATTTCATTAATATAAATTTTAAAAAATAAAATAATAATAAGTATTGCTTAGGGATACCTATGCAGCACCTAGACATAGTGTCTACACATTAACTCCTCACTATCTATTAGTGGGCATTTAGGTATATTAAAGTCTGACCTAACAGAGAAACTATTGCTAAAGTTAGATTACGCTTGAGGAAAAAATCTCACATAGGTCTTCAAATGCTCTGGAAATATTTCAGTTTTGGTTTGTGAGTGATATGAAATTTAATGTGATTCATTTATGTCCTATTTATCTTAAATATTAAATGTAATCAAATTAAAGAAGAAATGTTCTGGATGCTGTAGGGCAATCTCATGAAATACAAACATGCCTATCAAAAGGAAAACATTACACTTATAACTTTGAATGTAAATGGTCTTACCTCTCCTATAAAAAGGCAAAGGCTAGAAGTGTGGATCAGAAAAATGGACCCTTCCATCTTCTGCCTATAAGAAACACACATAATCTCTAAATACAGTAATCTTCTAAGGCTAAAAGGATGGAAAATGATTTTCCAGGCAGATGGGAATAATAAGAATGTAAGTGTTGCTACACTAATATCTGACAAAATAGACTTTAAACTAAAAATCAATAAAAAGGGACAATGATGGCCACTTCCTACTCATCAAGGGAATGATCCAACAAGAAGATATCACTATCTTAAATATGTATGCACCAAATACAAGGACTCCTCAGTTCATAAAGCATAATTTACTCAAAATCAAAACAGATATAGACACCAATACTATCATAGTAGGAGACTTCAATACTCCACTGTTATTGCTAGACAGATCATCCAAACAAAAGGTCAGCAGGGAAATAACAGAACTCCACATCACCATAGACCAGCTTGGGATAAGAGATATTTATAGTATGTCCCACTCAAAGGACACAGATTATACATTCTTCTCAGCAGCACATGGAACCTTCTCCAAAATTGACCACATACTAGGTCATAAATCATCCCTCAACAAATTCAGGAAGATTGATGTAACCCCCTGTATCATATCAGATCATAATGTGTTAAAGCTAGAAATTAACAATGGGAGAAGATGCAGAAACTAAACCAACTATAGGCACCTGAACAATACACTTTTAAACAACGAGTGGGTCATTCAAGAAATCAAAAAGGAAATTGAAAATTTCCTAGAAATAAAGGATAATGATAACATATCCTATCAGAACATGTGGGACACAATGAAGGCAGTCCTAAGAGGAAAATTTATTGCACTAAATGCCTTCATAACAAAGACAGAGAGATCTCAAATCAACCACCTAACCATGCACCTGAGGTCACTGGAACAACTGGAAAAAATCTAACCATAGGAGCTCAAGATGAAAAGAAATAATTAAGATCACAGCTGAGATTAATGAATTGGAAATGAAGAAAATAATTAAACAATAGATAAATCAAAGAGTTTGTTCTTTGAAAAGTTAATAAGATTGACAAACCCCTGGCAATCTAATGAAATGAAGAGCAAAGAAGGCCCAAATCAACAAAATCAGAAATGACAAGGGAGAGGTCATAATAGACTCTGAAGAAAATAGAAGAATCTTCATGTCATACTTCCAAAACCTCCACTCCACAATATTGGAGAATCTGGAAGAAATGAATGATTTTCTGGGCACCCACAAACTACCAAAGCTTAGCCCAGAGCAGATAGATAAAGTCTCTAAATAAACCTATCACAACCATGGAAATTGAAAATATAATCAAGAACCTCCCCAAAAGGAAAAGTCCAGGACCAAATGGTTTCTCATCCGAATTCTACCAAACCCTCATCATAGAACTGAAACCACTCTTTCTGAAGTTTATTCGAGGTATAGAAAAAGAGGGAAGGTTTCCAAACTCCTTCTATGAATCTATCATCACCCTAATCCCCAAACCAGGCAAGGATGCACAAGAAAAGAAAACTACAGATCCCTATCGCTGATGAACTTAGATGCAAAAATCCTGAACAAAATCCTTGAAAACTGCATACAATGCCACATCAAAAATATTATTTACCATGATCAAGTAGGCTTCATCCCAGGGATGCAGGGATGGTTCAACAAATGCAAGTTGATAAATGAATTCCACCACATTAATAGACTCAATCACAAAAACCACATGGTCATATCAATATATGCAGAGAAGGTCTTTGACAAAATTCAACACTACTTCATGTTCAAAACCCTGGAAAGAATAGGCATAGATGGCCTATACCTCAATATAATAAAGATAATATACAAAACTTCTAAAGCACAAATCATTCTCAATGGGGAATAACTCAAGGAGTTCCCACTTAAATCAAGAATAAGACAGGGGTGTCCACTCTCACCACTGCTCTTCAACATAGTGCTTGAAGTTCTAGCCCAAGCGATAAGATAGGAGAAAGTATAAAAGGGATACAAATTGGAAAGGAAGAAGTTAAACTATCCCTCTTTGCAGATGACATGATCCTATATATATATCAGACCCAAACAATAGTATCACTAAACTCCTGAAGGTGATCAATGCCTTCAGCAAAGTGGAAGGACACAAAATTAACACACAAAAATCAGTAGCTTTTCTACATGCAGAAGACAAGCATACAGAAAAAAAATCAGAGAGACTGTCCTGTTTACTATAGCCTCAAAAAAAAATCAAATTCTTTGGAAATAACTAACAAAAGTTGTGAAAGACTTGTATAATGAAAATATTGAAACGCTCAAGAAAGAAATAAAGGAGGATGTAATAAGTTGGAAAGACATTCCATGCTCATGGATAGGGAGAATCAATATAGTAAAAATGGAAATCCTCCCAGAAGTGATTTGCAGATTCAATGCCATGCCTATTAAAAAAAAACAACCTCTTTCTTCAGAGACATAGAAAAAAAATCTCAAAATTTATTTGAAAGGGCAAAAGACCTCGGATAGCTAAAACTATTCTAATTTTTAAAAATTACTCAGGAGGTATCACCATGCCTGACCTAAAAATATACGACAAAGCCATAGAAACTAAAAGAGCGTGGTACTGGCATAAAAACAGACAGACAGACGAATTGAAGACCCTGCTCTAAATGTAAGTAACTTCAGTTACTTGATCTTTGACAAAGGTGCCAATAATGTATGCTGGGCCAAAGATAGCATCTTCAACAAATGGTGCTGGACAAACTGGATAAACGTGTAAAAAAATTAAAATAGACCCAACTCATTTCACCATGCACAAAAATCAACTCCAAGCAGATCGGGGACCTCAACATAAGACCTGTAACTTAGAACAACCTGGAAGAAAAAATAGGAGGAACCTCACATGAGATAGGAATAGGGAAAAACTTCCTGAGCAAATCTCCAGTAGTCCAGGAATTGAAACAATCACTTAACCAATGGAACCTCATCAGGATCAAAAGCTTCTGTACAGACAAATATACCATACTCAGAGCCAATAGATTCCCATCAAATGGGGAGATGATTTTTGCCAGCTACAACTCAGACACAGGCCTAATTTTCAGAACTTACAGAGAACTAAAAAAAAATAATAATAAATAATAAAACAGACCACTCACAAAATGGGGCACTGATCTCAACAGAGAATTCACAGAGGAGGAAATACAAATGGCCTTTTCTCACTTAAGAAAGTGCTCAGCATCCTTAAGCATCAGAGAAATGCAAATCAAAACTACAATGAGATTCCACCTTGCTCCAGTCAGAATGGCAATCATAAAGAAAACCAACAACGTTAGTTACTGGCCAGGATGCTGGAAAAAGAAACCCTCATTCATAGCTGGTGGGAATGCAAACTCGTTCAACCACTATGGAAAGCACTGTGGAGACTCCTGAACAGAATGAACACAGAGCTACCAATGGACCCAACCATCTCTCTACTAGGTATTGACCTACAAGATGTCACACCTCAGCATAGAGTCATTTGTGCAACTATGTTTATAGTAGCTCAATTCATAATAGCCAAGAATTGGAATCAACCCAAATGCCCATCCCTGGATGAATGGATAACAAAACTGATGATACACGATGAAATTTTACTCAGAAAGGAAAAATGACATATCGAAATTTAGAGAAAAATGGTCTTGGAGCAGATCTTACTAAGCGAACTGTCAAAAGAACAGAGAGTCAAACACCACATATTCTTCCTCATATGTGGTTCCTAACCAGGTTAAATGTGAACCCCATGCAAACCAATGAGGAGAAGTGAGAGTCTGTGAAAGAGGGGTAAGGAATGGGGGGAGGGAGAGACTTAATCATTAAGCTAAACCAAAAATAATTTGAAATCATAAAATCCTCAATTGCATACTGTAGCCTATTGAGCAGGAAGTGGGCATCGTTGGCAAGAGGGCCCATGAATAGAAGGGGAGAGAGTCTAAGTCTGTGAATGATTATCAGTCCTGCAACTCCTGGCCCCAGTCACTGGTTCCTTCCCTCACTGGACTGTTGACCAAATTGACCCATGAGGTCCCCAAAACAAGACAGGATTCTGTCAATGCTCTTGAATACCCACCCCAGGCCTGAGGTAGGATCCTCTTGCTGAAGAAATCACAGAAAGCCATCTATCAGCACTGATTGACCCTGTGAGGTCCAGAATGGTAACCAGCTCCCAGGTGGTAGTTAGTGCAGTGCTGGAAGGCACTGCATAAACTGCCAGGGGAAACTGGTCAACGACAGCTGAAGTAAACATATACCACTGATACGAAATGCAGTCTGCTGCCATGAGTAGGCTAAACACACTTCCTAATGGGAGAGAACAGCAAACCAAGAAATGAACACTTGTGCAATGGAGGCACCAAAGCCTGGGGGAGGTAATCAACAGCTTTTAATTTGGCCAAGTAATCCACTTCGTGACAAGGAGCCCTTGACTGGAATTGGGGACTCAGGGCGAAATACATTGGGAACCAAAATCTTGGGCCCCCAAAGAGAAATTCACTTTATAAGTAAATTACAAAGAGGCTAATTACAATAGAATCTAGCCAATATAGAAATGTGTATCTCAGTTAACCTATACTGATCTCACTGTCAGGTGGAGATTGTTTGTATTTTTCAGAATGCAGAGAGAGAGAGCTGTGGCCTTTACAAACCTACCAATGAGCCACAGGCTGATAGCTGATGTCCTGGCAAGAGGTGAGCCACCCCAGACCTACAGTGGAGGCTCCACATGGAACCCCACAGAAATTGGTGGGATAAGCAAGAGACCTATAACCACAGCCAATCAGTCAACCCAGGATAATCCAGCGAGTCAGACACCAATGATTTTCAACTCAACCTAAAACAGAAGAACAGAGGCCCCTATGACCTCAAAAATAAAGCAGCCTTAATACTCACCCACTATAACTCAGGGAACTGAGCGCAAGAGTGGGCAGGAAGATTGTAAGAGCCATGGTGGAGGAGAATATCCAGAGACATGGACCCCCTCAGTAACAACATATAGAGGGTGGTGGAACCAGGTTGAGTAGGCTATCATAACCTCCTACCTGATGGACTGATCCAGACTGCCCACAGAGGAGGATCTCCAGCTGATTGGAGACAGGGAGGAGGGAAATTGGGGAATTGGGGACACCAACACATTATTTGCTCATTTGGTGCATTTAATTATGGATAATGAAGATATAATTTAAAAGAAAAAAAGGAAACCATTTTCATCAGTAGTAGAAAAAAAGTTGACAAATGGACTTAGAAGGATTTTTGCAGCGTGTCAAAGTAAAATGCATTAAGATAAAAACTGGAGCACAATTTTTAAGAATATGAACTTTGTGTGACATATGGACCAAAGAATGTCTGTCCATCCAAAAACCTAGTTATGCTGACACAAATATTTGTACTTGGCCCTGACTTTCATGAAACTGCTTAGTGAAGGCCGGGGCAAGTTTCCATGCCAGGGAATTTACTGCTGATAATCTGCTCCCACGTTTGTGCTGGGTCCATTAGACCATTTCGGTCTTGTCTGCTTTTATTACTTGTTATATTTCTGGTAAAGTTAAGGCTTTTAACACTGCTTGGATGCCTATGAAGTTGATGAATTCCTCTGCTACTGATGGTGTCTCATGCTGATCCTCTAATGGGTGTATTGAAATATAATCTGCTGGGTTATTTTCTTTCCCTGGCCCATGCACAATTTTATAATCATAACCATGTAAACTGTAAACTCCATCACTCAGAGCACATTGCTGCCTTGAACTGTGAACTGCCAAATATTGTCATGAGTACCTGATGATCTGTTAACACAGTCAACGCTGAGCCATAAATGAATAAATGATAGTGTACGAAAACTGGATTGGCTGGTAGGCCTCTGTCAAACCCCCAAGGATAGTTGGGACACTCTTAAAATCAGTCTTGCATAGTAGAAAGTGCACTTTCACCCAGGTTGGAACACAAGATAGATTTTTATAGATTTCAGAATGCCTCCATAAATCTGGTGATAGACTTGCTTTCTTCTCTTCTTTTTTCTTTCTTTCTTCCTTCCTTCCTTCCTTCCTTCCTTCCTTCCTTCCTTCCTTCCTTCCTTCCTTCCTTCCTTTCTTTCTTTCTTTCTTTCTTTCTTTCTTTCTTTCTTTCTTTCTTTCTTTCTTTCTTTCTTTCTTTCTTTCTTTCTTTCTTTCTTTCTTTCTTTCTTTTGTTAGGTAATGGCCTGGAAGGTTGGCTATTGAAAAGCATGAAAGAGTTATTACCTTCATTTTCATTTGTCAAGTGGCTGGGAACACACAAGATTATTTTATAATGCTTGACAATATAATAGCTTCTCAGTCAACATGGCAATAGGAAAAAAACACATTTCTGACTGGCCCCCAAATTCTATTTCCCCAGACAACTGAGACATGCTTGGTCTTTGTGTCTCAGCATCTCCATCTGTAAAGGGGATACTAGTGGTTTGTGTGTCCTGGGTGTTCTGAGGAGCTTAAATGTGGAATGAAGGCTTCCGGTTCAAGATGGCAGACTAGTAGCCACACTGTGTCCCCGGGTGAACAAGGGTTAGGATTCTCAGCTGTGATCCAGGCCGTGGACACAAGCTGCAGCTATGCTCGTGAGGATTTTATGATTTTGAAACTAGAATCCAGCTAATTCAGAAATGTGTATCTCAGTTAACCTATACTGATCTCACTCTCCGATGGAGATTCTGTTTGTATCTTTCAGAATGCAGGGAGAGAGCTGTGGCTCATCCAACCCTACCAATGAACTGCAGGCTGATAACTGACATCCTGACAAGAGATGAGCCACACCAGACATACCATGGAGGATCCTTATGGAACCCCACAGAGAATGATGAGATGAACAAGTGACTCATAGCCACAGCCAATCAGTCAACACAGGACAAGCCAGTGAGACAAACACCAATGATTTTTGACACAACCTAAAGCAGAAGTACAGAGACCCCTAAGTTCTCAACAATAAAGCAGCCTTAATACTCACCCACCAAGACTCAGGGAACTGAGCGGAAGAGGAGGCAGAAAGATTGTGAGAGGCGTGGTGGGGGAGAATATCAGAGGCATGGCACCCCTCAGTAACAACACACCTGGGCCAGGAAGACCGGGCTGAGTACTAGGCTATCCATGGTCCCCTGTCACAAGGACTGATCCAGACGACCCACGGAGGAGGATATCCAGCTGATTGGGGATGGGGAAGAGGGGAATTGGGGAACTGAGGATAACAACTCATTTTTTGCCCATTAAATAATGTAACTCATTATGGACAATAAAAGAAATGTGGAATGAAAACACAAAGCAAGTCTGAAAAAACCTATAGGACATCTGATTTTATTGTCTTTTTTTCTGATAATAAAATTCAATTGTAGATGTATTTCATTCAGTATTTCTATTTATCTTATTCTTTTAAAAATATAATCTTAATATTCCAAATGTTTTGTGTAACTTTGGGCCTATAGTAGCACTTAGGTACCTTAATGAATGCTAAAAATAATGAAAAACTTGGTTTTCAAAAAAAAAATCACTTTACTTATGCTAGTCTTTTTACATGTTTAAAAAAATATGGATTATTTTTCAATATACTTCTCTCCCAAAGATAATTTTTCAGTAAAAAGTTTAAAAGGCACTTAAGATTTAAACAGAAATTAGTTGGCATACATGAAATTTGTTCAGTATGTAAATTCAAAGTGCACCTGTTTGCCTGCCTGGCTCCCCAGTCATAGGCTTTTGACTGGGTTTTCAATCCCAAGCATCAGTTCTCTGTGAGGTAATTTATAATGCAAGAATATCCTATCTCATAGAGCAAAGAATTGATATGTGAAATAATCATGACACATTGAAATCCCAGGTCAAAATTAACATGAAAAGCCAGGCATAGTGGTATATGCCTTTAATCCCAGCACTCAGGAAGCAGAGGGAGGAGGACTGTCGTGAGTTTGAGGCCAGCCTGGTACTACAAAGGGAGTTCCAGGTCAGTCTGGAGCTAGAGTGAGACCCTACCTCAAAAAAGAAAGAAAGAAAGAAAGAAAGAAAGAAAGAAAGAAAGAAAGAAAGAAAGAAAGAAAGAAAGAAAGAAAGAAGAAAGAAAGCAAAAAGAAAAATACATGAAAAAGTTTAAAGTAGTTACTCTTCTAAATACATAAAAGCAGTTACACATGTTCAATTCTTTATATGACAGTTTATTTAGAAATAATAGGAATTGCTACAACTTCAAATTGAACAATTCAGCTTTAAAAAGAAATTAAATCAATGTTAAATCCTATTAATACTAATAATCCTATTGAGTCATAAAACCAAAGTCTGGGTTTCCCTGCTGTTATCTGGACAGGTCAGAACACAGCGGGACTCCAGTTTTGCGCTAAGGATCCCATTTTGAGAAGCCCGTTCATTGGCAGCCAGAGCATTTCCGAGGGGAGAACAGACTCATGAGAGGCTAGAAACCACATCTAGGGAGCATCGTTTAGGATTCTGGATTCTTTGGCTCAGAGAAAGAAAGGCCAATAGAGATGATAGTTTTGCTGCCTTTAACTCTCAAAATGGGGTAGGGCCCATATGGAGTAGAACTACACTATTCAGAGGGCAGCTCTGGGAGGTCCCTAGTGCTCCGGGCATTGCACTGGCTGTCTGGGAAGAGATGGTGCTACCAATGAACGAAGCTCTGGTCATCTGTGCCTCAGTGGAAGGCTGTGCAATCCCAACAGCCTTCATAACTAGAGTTCAGTTGCATTAGAACTCAGTTTGGATGTTGGGGTTGGGCTTTTCTTGGTGGCCTGGATTATCAATGCCATTCATTGATATTCTCGACTTGATTCTAGAAAGACTTCATGCTTTTGAAACTATCTAAGTGTACTTCAGATAAGGGTCTGTCCTGCTACCCTTGCTTGGCGTGGCATATGTCTGCTGTCTGGGATTAAAATAAATAACAAAGAAATAAACTGCTCTGTCCCCAAATACCAACTGTCAATAGTTTCCCAAAGCACATATTCACTGAACTTGTTGTAAAATTGACTTTATAATTTTTTTGTTTTTTTTTATATAAAATTATACACAATTTCAAATTGTGTTCAGGTTGTAGAGAGTGTTTTAGTGTAATATATTTTCCCTCAATTTTTGGACTCCCCTCCTCCTCCTTCCTATTCTTTTGTCTATCTTAGACATCCTCACCCAGAAGGCTACCCACATTAGCATTCCAGTACACACAGCCTCCTGTATGCCTCTTCATGCTTCTGTACGAGTAAATACATATGTACTAGACATATCCACATGCACAAGGGGGAGTTCACTCTGGGCTTATGAATAGAATCATACGATACATTATTTACTGTGTCTTGCCTGTAGCAGTTCTCGTTTCTACCAGCACTGCACAAGAAGCCTCTTTTGCCCAAGGTGTGATGAGTCTTTTTATTTTTTATTGAGCCAATGCATGAGTTTCATTGTTACTTTAATGTACATTTCCCTGACTTGTTTGTAATCTGGGGCTTCTTTTCCTGTCTTTTGTCGTTTGGATTTTGCTCTTCTGTGAATTACCTATTTTTAACTTTTGATCCACTTGCTATTGGTTCTGTCCTTGTCAATGGGAACGGGATTCTGCATAGTATACATATTGTTTCTTTCTGAGAGCTAGTGAATAAACAGGACATACGTAAGCTATGATAAGGCTGAGACGTGCATGGTGGAAGTCCTTCTCTTCATCCAGAAATCCTCATGGATTCTTCTGAGGGATGAGAATGTCATCATACTACAAAAATGGTGCTGTAGTGGTGATCTTTATACATAATTATCATCAGCATGAGAATGAAAATTATGTAAAAATAAAAGCTACAAAATTTCCACTCTGCATGCCATAGATCATCCTGTATCTCATATTATATAGCATCTAGGAGAATGTACACACTTTTTTTTTAATTTCAAGAGGAATGCATATTCTCCAAGTAGGTGGCCTCATTCGGATCTTATTACTTACAAGGTCATAACACTTACCTTATTTTGATGAGGGAGGGCAAAGCTCTCTGGGTCATTTATGATGGTAGATAGATAAATAGATTGTTCTAAAATAATGTCTCATCACAATTTTCTTAATGTTTTACTCAAAGTCACACATTTCTGTCCAATTGAAGTGAGAGAAGTTAAACAGTGAGCAGGGAGAGAGCTGATTAAAGTCCCTTGTCCCACATTCAGTGCAATAAAAAGCAATCAGTCAAAAACTGCACTGATGGGGAAGAAAGCAAGATTTGTCAGGAGAAAAGTTTAACTTTCTGGAAACGGGCTAAAAATCTAGTACTAAGTTTTCTTGCAGCCATATTTTTAAAAAGTGAGAAGTAATTCTATATAAACTCCAGTGTTCGTGAGTTAAACATTACCCTGTTGCTTGGTAAGTATGTCTATAATTTGACCAGAGGCCATGTTTTTCCATAGGGCTTTTTTTGTGTGTCTTGGAGGACATATATTTGAGCTTTACTGTCCTCATCTAAGAAGCGGGGCTGTCCAGGATCAACTTGCTTTCTTCTAGATCTTGGAGACTACAAAACTGGATTTTATTATGTTAACATTTTTGCTTGCTGTTGAACTTGCCAGGTCTCATCCATTATACACAAAATATGGACACATTATTCTGATCCCATAATTTGGTTATACAGAATTTGGCAGAGCTAAATACAAGATACAAAATGAGAGGAGCTCTTTTAAAGGTTACTGTAAGCTTTTGTGAACATTTTTACATTCTATGTCCAGGGTCTGGGAACAGTAAATGACTTTTCATATCACAATACTATATTCTCACTTGAATGGAGTGGTGCAGCTGAGGCTGGAAGATCTTGAGCTCCAGACCAACCTGAACTATATAGAGAGATCATATCTTTAAAACCAAAACAAGGGCTAGAGAGATATTTCAGTGGGTAAAGACACTTGCTTGCAAATTCTGCCAATCCAGGTTCAATTCTCCAGTACCACCTAAAGCTAGATGCACAAACTGGCACATGCATCCTGAGTTATGCATGCATCTGGAGTTAATTTGTAGTGGCAAGAGACCCTGGCACACCCATTCTCTCTCTCTCTCTCTCTGTCTCTTTCTTTTTCTCTCTCTTTCTCTCTCTGTCTCCCTCTGTATCTCTCTCTTTCTCTCTCTACATTTCTCAATATAAGTAAAACATAAAAAAACAGACTATATTCTCTATCATCATCTTTAGGTAACAGTGACACTCATGATACTTTGCCTATAGTCGATATTGCAATTTATTAAGTTGGATTCAGGTAAAGTATCCTCAATAGTAACTTTTTAATTAATAGACCATTTTAATATAGTACAGAGAATTGAGCAGATAATAGAGTACTCATTATTTTCTCTCCACCTTTGTTTCTTCTATTATCAGTATTTATCTTATTATAGAATATTTGTTATAATTGGAGAATCAATAGTCATGCATTATTATTAGTCAAAGTCCCTAGGTGTATTTGGGGAAAGACTTTGTATTCTATTCTACTGGAGTATGGGTTTTGCTAAGAGGGCAGTGTAATACATTTACCATTAGACAGTATCACTGAGACTAGATTCGCTGCTCTGGATTCAGGTAAGACTCCTCTAGTAGTAACTTTTATCATTATTTAACATATTTCATGATGCTTTCTCATTTATGCCCAAAGACAATAGTTACTATAATGCACAGGTAACCCTGGATATGCCCTCCTTTTTCAACTTACCTATTGCTAATATGTCTTGTTTAGTTTAAAATATGTATCCCAAGGGAAATAGGACTAGGTTTTCATTTTGTGAGACTAGGTTGTAATTTGCCAGAGACATTTATTAAAATTTTGAAATTCCTCCAGAATGCTCAATTCCATCATCAATTTGTGATTCTAAAAGAGCACATGGCGACTTAGCACAACATTCTGATGTTACAACAAGATGTCTAATTAAGCATTCAAGACATAGCACCTACACAGCCCTTTTCTAGGGAAAGTTATACTAGTTCTAAATATTTGATGAATTCAATGGAATGAGTCCTGCAAATTTGGAAGTGATAGATTTATACTTAATAGTAAGCATTTCTGTTCCAGAAATATGGAAGCATGCAATTCTTTTGTTATGCTACCATCTGTTCCTTAAATTTATTGTGCGTGCAAAGAAAGGATCCAGTATCCACACACTCAGCCATGCCTTTCTCCATTTTTCTGGCTATTTCCTGAGCAGTCATTTTGAGCATCTAGTCATCAGTTAGACAAGTGACCACCATTAGCCAGTGAACAAATCCTCAGGTATCATACCTATGAGGAAAGAGAAAGATGTATGTTTATTTATAGGTGATTATTCATTCTGTCAACCAATATTATGGAGTCACTGTCATGTACTAGGAATTGAACTAGACATCAGAACACCACACTCTGCTGACAAGACAGATGAGGCTGATTTGAGAAGGTGAATGGAGGCACAAGAACATAGCACTTTACAGACCCACAGTGGTTAAACCCTCATTTTACAGCTAAGCTTCGATGAACAAAGGCGGCATAGCAAGTGAATACCAAGGCCAGGAATAGCACTGACTCTTAATTAAGCCCACACCCCACCTTTTGTGGTTGCTTAAATAATACTCTATTTTTGATAAATAGGTGATATTTTTAATACCCTAATTTGCACCAAGTGTATCCCTTGGAATATGAGGGAGAAAGAAGATGTCCACTGAATTCCAGTGAAGATTAATTTAGCTTTTCTTACATGAAACTGAAGCTACAATTGTTAGCTAAAAGACATGCATAAGGAGGTCTGAAAACCCGAGTATTGTTGCTCTTTTCCAAGTTTGCCATGGACTAGAATTTCATTGCTGGAGATAAAAGCATCGGGGACATGTTGAATTACTTTCCTGATGGTATCTTAATTTTTTTCAGCAGCTGAGTTTATTTTAGACATTAATCTTTGAAACTGACTCAAGAAAATAAAAATGAATAAAATGTTTCTCAAATAACAAGATCTTGTAAGGAGTTCTAAGGGTCACCTTTGTTCAAATCAGGCTCTGAAAAGACAGATGAACCTTTGAGCAATTGAACTGTAGCTGTTAAATTTGACCAGATAATATATGTGTCTCCTTCTTCCTATCTCTTCATCTGAGTGATTCACACCAATGCAAATTCTGACCTACCTCTATTATTCAGTTTAAGAAGAGAAAGTATAAAAGATATATTAGTGCATGGTGCTGGATCCGTCACTGTCGTGATTTTATCTCTGCCTCTTCCATTCCTTTAAATTAGATTCTCCATTTGTCTTAAGGTTTCTTGTTTCTTCATTTTGTTCATGCAGCGTCGATAATTTCTCTACATTTGCAGCTAAGTCGGGCTATAGAATATATTCTTAATGGTTGCACATGAAATTACACTGTTATATCCCAAAGGCAGAAGACTGATTTTATTAAATTATAAATATATGTAGAACATTCAAGGATGCTGGAATCACAACAAATGACACATCATTTAACATATGGAATTGAATGTTCTCTCAATAGGTAAAGCTTGCTTTTATTGTATGAATATCATAAAAGCTTTATGTTGTATTTAAAGTAAGCTAATGGAGTGGGACGTGCATTTGAAGACATGTAATATTATATCCTATAGGGAGATTTTCCTCTTTGCACTTGTTCAGTACCGAAGATTTGTCTTAACCCATGATTCATGTGGACCAGGCTTAAGAATAGCTGCAAAGAACTCAGGATAACTCTTTCTGCCCTTTACAGTGACAGCGGTGCTTTCACGTAATGATCTCATTTTGATTCTGTTTATTGCCACGCAAGGCATATGACTCTCGGCACCTTAACTATTACACATATGGTGCTTTGTCCTCGGGGTGTTGAGTAGGATGGGAGCTCACACTGTTGGATGCCAATTACAGGACTGGGTGCTCAGAGCTCCTTTTCAAAGAATCTTTTTTGCATCTTTATATTACCAGAAGATGGACACGAAAGAGTTCTCATCTTAATCAATAACAACCAATCAAATGGGGATCTGATGAGAAAATAAAATCATTCATTATGTTGATTCAGATCATTGGGCAAGGAAAAGCAAAGTACCTCTAATCAGAAAGTATGTATCTTACCTAACAAAGACCTGGGGACATCATTACCTAGAGCCTTCATTTCGTCCTGGACATATGTGTAGTGCAAAAATATCTGTTTGCACAGTTGAGTCTTAGTCACAGGCATTGTCACTATGGTTACTCCTCCTTTATCCTGACTAAGAGCCACTAACTTCTCTATGTCTGAGGTCCTGAGAGCCTGTAGATCTAGCTCATGAGCCAGGGAGTTCATGTCCCAGGATGTCTGGCCACCGGGGAGTAATCGTTTGTGGTAGATGTATTAGTCTGGGTCCCCTGAGAAGCAGACACAAAAAAGGTATTAGACAGACACACAGGGGAATTGATGTTCAAAGGGGGAGAGAACAGAGGTGAGGAATGTGAAGAGTGCCCTCTGACCATAATGAAAGTCTGCCCTCACGGAAGCAGATGACGACAAGTAAGGGTGAGTGAAAATATTGAATGCTATGGTGAAGCCTAGATGTTTGTGAAAGCTGTCAGAAAATCTTTCATCTGAAATTGGCCAAAAGAAGTCCCATATCTCCATGTATAAGTGTGCCTTAATATCCCAACCTGCTCAGTCATTGGTAAGGAATATTCCGCTGGAAGTGTAGCTCAGTCCAAATCTGACAATGGATTCCGGAGCCTAGGCACTGGGCCTGTCAGTTGCCTTCTGTAATAGTCTGTGGGGCTTAATTGCCA
Source organism: Zapus hudsonius (assembly GCA_004024765.1). NCBI lineage: Eukaryota > Metazoa > Chordata > Mammalia > Rodentia > Dipodidae > Zapus > Zapus hudsonius. Next base: position 18,275 of record PVHP010021978.1, read on the forward strand.
TGGATTTTTTTTTTAATCTCATGCTGGATAAAAACCCAGCTTTGTGAGGAACACTGTTTCCCAATGGATCTGGGAAGGACTGGGCCACAGTGTTCCATGATTGCCATCCTCTTTTAGTTGGTCTTCCTTGTATCGGTTCACATTGTTACTGTGTTTTCTGGAGTCACCTTGCAAATGAATGATGGGTACCCAGATCCTCCTTTCAAGCTGACTTATGGGGAAACCAAAAACAATGTTTTCTAATGACCTTTACTGTGGATATTTTTAACTTATTTAATAGCTATTTGAAAAACTAGAGTACATTACTGAAGAATGGGACAGAGTTAGGTTCCTGGACCTCGACTCTCTTTAGTACAGGCCATAATTGGGACCTATATCTAATATTCAATTGAAAGAAAAATGCTTACCATTTGTCTTGAATGACATGCGTTCAATTGGGTTGTAAAGATGAGATGTTAGATTAGAAAAAAATTGAGAATATTTGCATCTCTGGCATCCTAATATTGTTCCTATCTCTCATTGCATGTGTTTGTGATAATCAGGAATTACATGAATATAAAGCTAATATAGCATTTTGCTTGCATGTGCAATAATCATTAAAAACACAGCATGAATCATAGCAACATATGGCATTTTAAAATAAGATTTTCAATGATGCCAGGAGATGCAGAGCTCATTTTGTTTTGCCAGAGAGAGTGTAATATTGGTAAGTAAAGGTTGGAAGAAGTGGCTTTCTTTGGAATGCATTAGAAAGATTTCTTTTTCCTATACACAACATTGGCACCGTGCTCATCTTGCAAATAGTGAAAACAAGAGAATTCTCTGAACTTGATTTTCAAGTACATCCCTCTAGAAATATTCAGTACTATTATTATTAGAAATGTTATAGCACAGAAACCTTGCAATCCCACAACTGAATTACAGTGCACGTGGTAGACTCCAGATATTGCATGCAATTGTACACAAACAATATGCTTTAGAAAGCATCAAGACTTCTAATTATAAAAAGAATTTGAAGAGCAGGGTATTCTGCAGCTTCTTTTCAAAGATTTATTGAAGACTTCCTTTATTTTGCTATCTCAAGGATGGCATTATATGCCCATCATTGAAAAGGAGAGATAAACAAATTTTGTGCTCATTTTTTAATCTCTTTATGAGTAACATCATCCTTCACCATCCGACTAAATTCTCTTGCATAATTTATTAGATTACTGAGATTAATAATATCGTTTTGTGGCAATTCAAAGGGTGCTTTACTATTAATACTGCACTCCTAGATACTTCTGTTCACTCTCACTAAATGTGATTGGCAAGTTTTGCCCCCGTCTCCCCTGTGTTCTTCCCAGCTGTCATTTCTCCATTCTGCTTTTTAAATCATGGGTTTTGTATAGGTAGGGGAACATGCTGAGAACCACTCTGGACTGAGTAGCTCTGTCTAGCTGATTATTTCAGGGTGGGGAAGGATAAGTGACCAATTCTGCCAGATGATTGTAACATACAGAATTATCTCAATGTCATCTTGTTTATTCCGTCTTGAAATCTTTTCCCAGTCATGGCCATGCCTCTGGAGGAGAAGACTAGAATGAGGAACCCATGAAGACTGTAGACCTGAAGATACATGAGCTTTTGCTTATACCACGTGAATTCTTTGTCCTGGTCTCTACTGAGTGGCTTTCTCAGACACCCTTAATGCATGTCACCAAATAGGTTGCTTTCAGGGCTATCACCAGACCATATGACAATTACATAGCACTTAGAAATAAGTATATTTCTTTAATAATCTTTGATCCTATCAGTCATGAAATGATCATAGCATATTGATGGCATAGAAGCAAGACTCCCTACTGCTAGAAAAATGTCAAAGTGAACAACCAGTGTTCTAAGAGCTGCAATGGGAATGGTATTTCCTTGGAATGTAAGGTCGTGATGCATAATTCCCCATTACCTAGCTTGCTCTTCTGTACACAGAGTCCCTGGCTGCAGAAGCCATGGTTTACATCTCACAAGTTTAAATTTAGAGTAGAAAAGAGAGGGCAATCTGGAGGGAGCATGTTATTGACTCCATGTGAGCATAACTGGCATCTGTCCTTACATCTGGAGGAGATGGGTGAGCTCCAGGTTTCACTTTATTCTACTGACAGATTAAGCAACGATCACAGCCTGCCTGGGCTTGAGGAATTATCAGGAAGAGAGTAAAGCTAAAATGGGGAGCCTCTAGGCACACCAGAGAGGTCATTTCTCATGCTATGAAGACCAGCTGACCATAGGTTCAGTTCTCACAAAGAATGTACATTAAAGGGGTCACTGTACACGAGCTGAATTGGGGTTGAATTATCATAGTAGCTGGTTTGTTATTCTGACATTGTGGATGCTCAACCCTGAAGTAATTTTATTCCATTTGGCCTTAGAATGCTATCATAAAATATTGTGGTAATCTTTATTTTTGTGCACTAGGCTATATATCACAGAGTTATTTCTTTTCTGTTCAAATTCTGTCCCAGCAAAGGAATTATGGTTCTGTATTAAATTTGGGGTTTCAGTCTTGACATTTTGCTTAGGTTAATGTTATCTTTGTTTTTCCTTAGGAAGTTTTTGAAATATTCTATTTTTTTTAAAAAAAAACTTTCAAAAGGGAAATATGTGCTGGATATGTGTGAACTGGGTGTGAATATTTTTAGTGGAGATGGATATTTACACATTTACTTCCTCAAATCAACTTTTCGGTCTGTTCTGGTGCTTAATGCATAGAGAAGGAAGGAGAGGGCGAGGCCCCAGTTCCACCTTTGCTTTCAGGGCAAAGGATGAAGTTATCCTTGAGGAACACTTTCTAACAACAACAAAAATACTAAATCCCAATCGGTAAGTTTTAGTTTTTGCATAAAACAAATTCAAAGGTACAAAAATACAACTTTGTTTAATTAAAATTACTTTCAAATATATGTTAATCTATAATCTGCTTCAAGACCAATGTGAAGAGGATATAAAAATTCTTAAATAAAGAGAGAAGTCTAAGGAAGACAGCATATCTTGAGTGATATGAAAGTTCAGGGGAAAATACTGGATTTTTGGGGGGCAAGATCATATAAAGGGCCAGGGAGATAAGGAAGCATGGGGAAGGGGAACCAAAACTAAGTGCTTCTATTAATTTTTAAAAATATTTTATTTATTCATTTTCAAGCAGAGAGAGAGAAAGAAAGGGAGAGAGAGAGAGAGAAAGAGAGAGAGAGAGAGAGAGCACACCAGGGCCACCACCTTGTGGGTCTGGCTTATGTGGGTCCTGGGGAATTGAACCCGGGGCCTTAGGCACTGGAGGCAAGTGCCTTAACCTCTCCAGCCCTCTATTAATTTTTAAGTAAGCAAGATAAACCTTATTTTCAAAAAAAATGACCTGATACTGACTTAAGGGAAGTAAAAAGGCAGATGACATTTACAAGGTGTACGTCAATTCCTGCTGAGGGAGGAGTAAAGTGGTGACTGAGACTTATGGAAGCCAGCTGCTGTGCTAGGTACAGTGGGGGGGGGGGAGAATAAAATATTTTCTCTATCTTCAAGTTCCCAGAATTCTATGCCAATTTGACAAGTGCACACATAGAGGTGGGTTCTGTGCCAGACTGGCTATGTGGTTCAGAGAAGGTTCCTGAGAAGAGGCTGAGGAGAGTGAGTCAATGAGCATGCAGATCACCTGTTTTGCACTAACATCTGAGTCAGTGACGCAGGGTGTGTCCTGAGACTCTGGGCTTCGGTAACTACAGAAAAATGTCAAGATAGCCGGCCAGCGTATCACTCATTGAGTAGTGAGTACAGATGTGGTCTCAAGCACAGTAATGCATGAACATGATGGACAGTCAATCCTCACCTCTGGAGTAGTCTGATCTCATTGGCCTATGGAAAGTCCCTGGGGTATGGTTATTGAACACTGGGGATGTACTTGAAGCCACTGAATTATACACTGACAAATACTTTTGTAAACTTAATATATATGAGTATTTTACCACAATAAAAATATCTTTAGTAAAAGGCACATGTCATTTTTCACCCCACTTCTTCTCTCACCACTCCCCATCTTTTGCTCCAGAAAACTGAATGACATGTAATTCCCCAAACACACCATTTGGCTCCATACATCCATGTTTTCCCACAGTCTGTTCTCCTTTGCTGCAAAGCACTCTCCTCTGCCAAAGACTCTTGGCAGGTTCCAGCTCCTCCTTTCAGCTGGGGTATCAGTCCTGCCTGCACATGACGATCACCTGGGGAGGCTAGGAGAACTCAAGGGTCCTAGGATCCTCCTTAGGTGGCCTAGGGAAACTATCCCCTGTGAGGGAGAAATACGGCAGGTCAGTGGAGGTGACATTACTCATGCTTGATACAGTAACCACACCCATGTTGGCAGAGAAACCTGGGACTTTCTCTTCTATTCCCAGTTTTGAGTTATTTTTATTGCATTCATTTAGACTGAAATCTGGAGAATTTTATATTTTAATTGCTGCCACTAGTGGCTTTCAAAGAAAGTGCAAAGATGAATAAGCACCAATTTTTTCTTTAGTCTAATACTCTGTATCAGTATTAAAATGCATACTTCCTAGTGAATTTCATCAAGTTCTTCCAGTATCCACTAAGGGAATGTCTGTTTTATAGGATAATATTTTTACCTTTATCATATTTAACTTTTTTGGAATTAAAATGTTTCTTTCTGTGTATTTTGTTACCTATGGTAGCATTTTTCAGGGGTGCTGATCAATTATCCCATACCTAGATGCCTACATAATAGAATGGCAATATGCTTGCCACATCCGCATATTCACTCCAATAAAATAAAGCTTTCAAACTCCTCTAGGTCTCTCCTGTGTTGCTGCACGGCAGGCTTATTGGTATTTGATGTGTTGGGCATGAAGAGAATTCTATGACTTTCCCAGAATGGACAGGAATGCACTTCACTTGAGTGTAAAATTATGAAGGATGTAATTTTGCACTCAAACTTCAATTGCAATAATTCTTTCAATTAACATGTCCCGTTTCTTGTTTGCTTGGTCCCTTGAATCTGACAATCTTCTCTTTCCACGAGAAGCTTCCTATATTCAGGTTGGAAAGAAAAAAGAAGTGTTGGCACTTTTATTACTCTTTCTTATTTTTATTACCCTTTAAGCTGAACTCATGTGTTTTGACAGCTTTAAAAAATACTCTCAACACTTTGCTATATTCACAAAATAACATGTTCATGAGGAAATTGACTTGGGCATGTCTCACAAGGACCTGACTCCTTTCTAAGGAGATTCTGGCACAGCATAGGAAAGTAGTCACCTTATGCAGATCCTGGTACTGAATTTTTGTATTTGTATATTAATTTTGCTCTCACTTTCAGTAAGAGAAACTTCCTTTTGTAGATGGCAGTTCCTCATGGGCAGAGCCTAGACTCATCAAAAGGCTAAGAAGAAGTGACAGTTAAGTGTTCAACACCAAATAAGACATGTTTATCACACCCAGCAAGACTCAGAGAACATTATGGAAGAAGTTGCTGAAAGAAGGTAAGAACCAGAGGGTGAGGAAATGGGACTTTGGAATTCTAGACCTAAAGCGGTCATTGCATTCTCTTCATTCTCAGGAAGTGGTCATTGCATTCATGACCTCACTGGCTGTTGCTACCTGTGGAATAGTGGGTCCATCAACATGTCATCATGGATGATAGAGGAAGACCAAAAGGAAATAAAAGGACATCAAACTGGAATAAAATTAGTTTGAAAAGCAGAGGTTATGATAAGGGATATGGGAGAGGGAGGACAAAAGCAAATCATGGGAGTAAATTATGATAGAATTACATTATGTACTTATATGAAAATTGTCCATAAAATTATACCAGAAAAAAAGAAAAATAATTATCTGTCAATTTGGGGTGTATATACAGTGATCCTAAAGTTGTTGTACCACACATTCTACATTAAGGTATCCAGCCTTACTCTGAAAATACAGAGTAACTTTTATATGCTATTGCATCAGTCCAAAGTAGCTTAAAATTTGTTAGCAATATTTTTGGATGAAAACCAAACCAAACAAGAATGACCCATGAATGGCCCTCTGATAGCAGCTTCTAGGTAAATCTTACCAAAATAAAGATAGAACCTCAAAATCCACATCTTTAAAGAAATGATAAAAGACTTATGGATGCTTAACCTAGAGGGGAACAACTGTGAAATCTACCAGCCGCCTTTGAGGATTTGGAAGAATGCCAGGTCTTGCTATACAAGACACCTTGGGTCCTTGGATAGTGACATCTCATCAGATCTTGAGCCGATTTTTATTATCTACAACTGGGTCTGTTCTCAACATTTGAGGAGAAGATATGCCATCAAGCCTTCCCCTGGAATTCAGCTAGCAGCTCTTATCCAGTGACATCCTACTGTCCTGGCATTTAGTTTTAAACAATAGCATTCTGAAAGTTTTATGGCTTAGAGAAAGAGGAAAGATCCATATATTTTTGTCTCTTTTCTAATGGGAGCTCCTTGTGAAAGAAATGAATTATGAAAAATTATTAAATTTTAAACTAATAAGCCCATCAGAACATTTCTTCCCAGTGGGGGTTTCTTAGCAAAAGTCTCAGAGAAGGGCCTCCTCACTATTCAGCAAGCTTCTTACAGACCCAGTGACCTTTTGCAGGGCCCTCTGCAACCCATGGGGTGGTTGGTGGATATTCATACTGTCATGCTTGTCAAATTTTTTGCCACTCAGTGAATAGAATGGGTTATACAACAAGATTAATTATTTAAATAGTATTAACAGAACTGAATGCAGAGTGCATTTTGGTGGATACAATATCTTTGCTGGAGTAAGCAATTCCTTGAGCAGTAATGAATGCTAATGGGAAGGCATGTTGATTGCATGTCACTCTGTATATGCGTCTGATTTTCAGGTTCAAGGACAGTATTGTACAGCCTTAGCCTTTTTCTAGTCTGTAAGTGGTATAACCTGCTGGGTGCAGGGGCTAACAAATTGATTGAACTCCTTTTGTCTCTGTAAGGACATTCTCATGCTCACTAGACAGGTTTCATTACATGAGTAATTTCCTTCAGAATATGACTGTGACTTGCTATAGTCTTATTGTCACCTGACTCAAAGCCTGCAAATGGATGCTGTATCTTAATGGATTGACCTCTATCCAAAGCCAGGACTTCAGTATTGGAGTTTCATCAAGCAGAGCTTGCCTTTCTCTCAGAGGGAGCCATATTAGTCAGATTCAACAAAGTGATATACAAACCAGGAGATTAATTTTCATGAAAGTTTCAAAACACCTTCTTGAACTTGACAGTCATTTTCTTAGTCCCATATCTCATTCATGAGGCCAATCTGAATCATAGGTACTTGATAATAACCAAACAAGTCATTTTGGTAACTTTGTTGTCAAAGGAGAATGGTGTTTATGAAAGATGGTGTCAAGTGGTAATAGCTAATATTTATTGAGTGCTTACTATATATTAGGCACATTCTATAGGCATTTCTTATCAATGTCCTATGGTAAGCAGTGTTATAAATGTTTTTACATATTAACTTAATTTCATTAACTACGAGGTCAGTATCATTTTTGTCATCTAATTTTGTAGGAGAGAAAGCAAGGCCAAAGGAGATAAGTAACTTGTTGACGTCACTAAAAACTTTTAAAACTGGGATTTGAACCCAGACTCATGCCCATATTTTAAAGATATTTTTATGAGAGAAAGAGAGAGAGAGAATATGAGAATGGACCATGGTCTCTTGCCGCTGCAAACAAACTCCAGACACATATGATATTAGGTGCACCTGGCTTTATATGGGTACTGAGGTACTGAACCTGGGACAGTATGCTTTGTAAGCAAGCGTCTTTAACCATTGAACCATCTCCCCAGCATTGGAGCCTGATTTTTTTGTTTTTTTTTAAATTTATTTACTTGCAAGGAGAGAGAGAGAGAGAGAGAGAGAGAGAGAGAGAGAGAGAGAGAGAGAGAGAGAGGAGAAGCAGAGAGAATGGGAATGGGCATGTCAGGGCTTCCAGCCACTGCAAACAAACTCCCCTTTGTGCATCTGGCTCTATGTGGGTACTGGAAAATCAAACCCATGTCATCAGGTTTTGCAGTCAATCACATTAGCCACTGAGCCATCTCTCCAGCCTGTTCATGCCCATTTCAATATGCTCACAAGACTTTCCCCTCTGGGATGTATCAAGCGGTCTTGTGCACCCTGGTTGATGGGACCTTCCTCAAGGTGACTGGCAGAAGCTACCAACATGCTGCTTCTCACATTTCTTTTCCAAACTCTTCTAATCTTGGGCTGAATATTCTTAGTGTTCACATATGTTTTCCCTAGAATATGTAACCCTGTGGGTTGACTGTCGCTATGGCCTGACGCTGCTTTCTGCCCACACTGTATCTTTGAACGTAACCTTTGCATGTGTCTGATTTTACCTGTTATACACTGACCCATCATATCCCAGGTATACCTCTCCAACAGTGAGGCCCACATGGTATTACCTAGAGATTTATTCAGAAGTGCTAGAAAGATATTCACACAATGAAACACTATAATTAGAAGTCAAAAGGTAAAAGACAGGATAGGGATGTGAGACAGACAGGTGATGAACAAAATCATAATAGTCTTTATGCTTCATAGCTGTGCACTCTGTTAATCTGATTTGTAAATGGGCCTCCACAACTATTTATCTTTCCTCAGCACCATGCCCAGAAGAATATATCTAGGAAGAAGCAATAATTGAATTCAGATATGAAACTATCTAAGAGACAAATAATAATTTGAGCTTTGTTTATTCCTGGCATTATTTTACAATTGCTGTGATATTTCTATAGCTTGGTATTTTAAATAAAGTAAAATATAAAAGAACCATTTTGAACATATCAAAGCATCTAACCATCCTTATTCCAAGAAGAAACTGCTATATTACAAATCAGAAGTAATATGCTTTGAAAATAAGTTAATGTTAAAAAATGATAGAACAATTAAGCAGAACAAACAAGCTCAATAATAATATTTAGATGGTACATTCTTTTTAATTACTCTATATTCATTTGCAAGCAATGGCTTTCATGTTGACATGTGTCTGTTCAAGCATGTCATGCACTTTGGCCTTATCCATTCCCCATTTCTCTCTCCTATACCCCTCTCCCACCTCCTGCTGGTCTTCTTACTCTTTCCAAATAGTGTTCCTTCTGTGTGTGTGTGTGTGTGTGTGTGTGTGTGTGTGTGTGTGTGTGTGTGTTGTAAAACCTAGGTTCTACATATTAGAGGAAATATACAATATTTATCTTTCTGGGACTAACTTATTTTATGATAATCTCTGAATCCACTCATTTTCTGTAAATGACCTAATTTTGTTTTTCCTTTTTAGCTGAATAAACTTCCATTCTGTTTATATACACCATGTGTCCATTTGATGGGTAACTATGCTGATTCCAATGTCTTGGCTACTGTGTTGCCACGACCATAAAATCAGACGTCTCTCTAGTATGCCCACTGAGAGTCTTCTGGTATATTCTCAGGAGTGGAGTAATCAAATCCTATGGCTTTTTTTATTTTTAATTTTTAGGTTTTTGAGTAACTTGTTTCTGATTTCTATAGTGACTGTCCTACTGTACATTCCTATCAGCTATGTATAAAGGTTCTTTCCCTCCTCCGGCATTTTCTGTTCCATTTTTAATCTTGGAATATATTCATTGTTCATAGTGTAGGGCTTCATAACAACAAATTCCTTCAAGTATATAATATTTCAATCCTGTTCTCCTTCCTCTAGGCCTCTTCTTTTCTTCCTTTTCCCTCATTCCCTCTCTCTAACCCTCTCTTCTTTTCCCCATCCTCCTTGCACTTGCAAAGCCTTTATATGCATGGGTGGTTTTCTGTATCAATTTAAAAATCTAGGGCTAAGGAGGCAAAGTGCTTGCCATATAAGCAAGAGAACTTGAGTCTGGATTCTCAGTACCAACATAAAAGCTGAGAACAGTGGAGTGTTATAAAATCCCAAAGCTGGGGAGGTGTAGACACACCACACACACACACACACACACACACACACACACACACACACACACACACACCTACTATCATAAATGAGCGAAAACACACAATATTTCAATATTTGTCTCTTTGCATTTGGCTTGTTACTTATTAGGATGATTTCCAGGTGCATCTATTTCCCAGTAAACAGCATCATTTCAATCTTCTCATGGTTGCCGAAAACCCCATTTTGGACAAATTTCACATTTTCTTTTTAGCTCTTCATCTGCTAACAGACAGCTAGGTTGATGCCATAATTTGGCTATTGTGAACAGTATGATGAGTGTGCATTTATCCCTGTATTATATTGGCTTAGAGACCTTTGAGCACATACCCAGAAGTGGTATAGCTGGGTCATGTAAATGATGACCATTCTGATTGGGGTGAGAGGCAATTTCAATAGACATTTGATTTGCATTCCCTGGTTGTTAACCAGAGTAATCTTGCTGGTTGAATCCAAGTTCTGATTTCTTGGGTTCTCTTCAGATTCATGAGGTCCTTATTATATTATTTACTCTCTGACAATTATTATTTTAATTGATTTCAGAAGCAATTGTTAAATATTTGTATAATTACCTCAACCCATGCCACAATACAACAGCATCAACAAAGTCTAGCCAAATGGTAGTTTAAAA
>PVHP010021979.1:0-28907 GCA_004024765.1 Zapus hudsonius
GAGGAGAGGAGAGGAGAGGAGAGGAGAGAGAGAGAGAATGCATGTGTGTGTTCATGTGTGTGAGTTCAACATTTTTAGATTCCACATTTAAAAGAAACTGATTATGTGGCATTTGTCTTTCTATGCCTGGCTTATTTCATTTAGCATAATGCTCTCTAGGTTTCATCCATGTTACCACCAAAGACAAAATTTCATGCTGTTTCTAAAATTGTGTGTGTGTGTGTGTGTGTGTGTGTAGCATATATTTTAATACAGTCACCTGTTAATGGACACGTAGGTTGTCCTGAATAGGTTGTCCTGAAATCTGGGAAAGCTCTATATATTCAAAAGAATAAAAACAGGCCCTTACCCCCTCCTTATTCAAGAATCTGCTTGGTGTGGATTACAGACAATTAGGAACTAAAGTGTAAGACCATTATGAGAAACTGGGGAAACTTCCATGGCATTGGTCTGGGTGGATTTATTGGACATGATCACAAAAGCTCAGGCAATGAAAGTGAAAATAAACAAATGGGTTGCAGAATAAAAGCTTACAAACAGTAATGGTATTGTGTTTTATTCACAGTTTTATATCTGGTCCCTAAAGTAAGTTCCAATACTTCATAGATGGACAGTAAAATTTTGTTACATGAATGAATGAACTAAGATAAACTTCCACCATAGTGAAACTGACCCTGTATAAGTATATATTTTAGACAAAAGAGAGATTGTATGTGTGTGTATGAGTGTGTGTGTGTGTGTGAGAGAGAGAGAGAGAGAGAGGTGGAGAGGAGAAAGAAAGGTCCTTTCAGATGTCACAGTGGGAAGGTGTGCATGTCAGGAAACTCAGGGCTAGTTGGTAGAAGGCAGAGGCAGAAGTGTCTGGCACAGAGCCAAGAGAAGCCATATCCTTGCGTCCTGGTGGCACTCAGAGTTGGCTCTGGACCGGAACATCTCCCGTGCGCCTGTCCCTGCCAGCACCCCTGCGCCTTCACTTTCCATGGCATCTATTAATGATAAAAGTCCCTGCGGTTTATAATTACCAGTTTGACAAGTTCAGGAGTTCTCTGTTAATTATTATAATTAGCTTTCCACTCAGTGAGGCATCAGGAGTTTAACAACAATATTAACAACAGGAGGACGATGATCAGGAATTGACTACAAAGAATTGACTGGAAAGACTTCCTTCTGCTGTCAGGAAAACTTATTAACAAGCAAAACCTGCACAGTGGCTCCCCTCTGTCCGTATGAACTCAGCTATTGGCTCTGCACTGGCCTTGGGGTGGAAAACAACTGTGGCAGACAGAACTCAAAACCCCCAAGTTTAAAAAGAGTCAAGGCAGAAAGAAGCCACTAACCTGGCAGCTGTGATCTCTCCTTGACCAGAAACCCAGCAAAGGCTGCAGCCAGAGAAGAAAGCACTTCCCGATGCTGCCAGCCTCAGTCCAGCCCAGTTTCTGGGGTGAGCAGCACACAGCAGGTTCTAGAAGCAGGAAGAGGTGAGGGAGGCCCGGGCTCATGGGAATAACCATCTCACACTGAAATTCTGAAGCAGATCGTGACTGTTTTCTCTCCGTCTCTCAATAGGGTCCATTCCCATGGTAGAGCTCCCAGTATCTCCTATCTAACATTGCTGGACTCCGTTGGTACCCTGGCTCCCACTCCATTTCCCCACCAAATTCAGACCTGCTGAGAGACAGCTCTGATGATCCCATCCCTCATCCCCAGTGCCTTCGATGGCTTTCCACTGCTTACCAAATACTATTAGTCCAGAGTCCTTATTTCTCACCCAAGTCCACTCAGTGTGAGCTTTCTTGTCTTTGCCTGTGTATGTGCTGCACATGCCTGTGTGTGTTTGCATGTTTGTGGCTGTATATGTGTGTATAGGTGTGCATGCATGTGCATGTGGGTGCATGTGGAAGCCAAAAGTTGATACCAAAGTCTCCCTCCATCACCCTCCATCCTGTTTTATTCAGACAGGGTCTCTCACTTGAACTCAGAACTCACTGACCTCACTAGTCTAGCTAACCAGCTGGCCCAAGGCATCCCTTGTCTCTGTCTCCCACCCACTGGGATTACAGTTAGGCTGCCACACCTGCCTGGCTTTTACACAGGTGGTGGAAATCAAAACTCAGGTCTTGTGCACCAAGCAACCAACTAAGCCATTGCCCAGGCTCCACTATTTCTTCCTGACGACTCTTTTAATGATTCAGATAAATATTTGTGGTCTGCGAATTGTCCACATCAACAATCCACAAAACAGACAGGTCCCCTTCCTTGAAGGAACTCTCCTTCTCATGGAGGAAATCAGAAAATAAAATCATAGATTAATAAGTAATATCAAGGATGATGATAAATTCTCCACTGTATTCATAACCCCAAACAACCGTAGGCATAGGGAAGGTTAGGCAAGCCTCCCCAGGGGGTGCCTTGAGACAAGAGCTTGCAGAGTTAGTTTCACAAACAGCGTACTGACTAGAGGGAGTGGTAGCAAGAGCAGAGGAGGGACACAGAAGGGACAAGAGAGGGCAGCTTACATGAATGAAGGCAAGGAGGCCAGCCATGGCGAGTGATGGAAGGAACTTGGGCTTTATCCCAAGGAGCTGAAAGCACCTGCATTTGGTATGAATTCCCCTTTGTGTGTGATGCCCCTGCTTAGTTGAGCATCTGGGTCAGCACAGTCTCCTGCCTATCCCAGCTTCCCTAGTAGGAACCAAGGTTCCTGTTTTTTTTTGTGGATAATGCCCTTTCTATTCCCCTTTCCTTCAGATCAACCTCTGGCTCTTCAATATACTTATTTGGACTCATGGATGTAATGGGGATAATCTTGCCTGGGTTTCCCTGGATTCCAGATTTCAAAGTAGACTTCAGGGCTGTTCCATTTATCCTCTCCATTTCAGAGACTTCCTGGGAATGCTTTTTTTGGGTGAGGGTCACAAGAACTGTGAGGACAAGCATGCCTCTTGTACTCCTTTAAGCTTACCTGACCACATTAGTTGCCAGCTTCCCATTAATCCAAGCAAGTTATGTGTCAAAGCCTAGTATTATAGCATCTTTCTTCAGTGGGATCACTGCAAAGGGAAAATAATATGTGTTATCTAATCATGGGGGGCGAGCCTCTAGACCATGCATCTGCTCTTCCAGAGTCCGTCTTACTTATTTTGCAGACCTCTTTGTATTGTTGTCCCAAGTGACTCTTTCTTTGGGAATTCTAGGCATACATGGTGACTCATTGTGAACCTCAGGGAAGATATTTTGTGTCTTCCAAAATCATCTTTCATCTTTGAACTGCTACAGATGCATGGAGCAATACACCCTGGCAGAAAGGAAGACATGAAGGAGAAAAGAAACTAACATTTATCTAGCACCAGTGATGTGCCAAGTACCAGGGAATAGCAATATTCACTTTAGGTTAGATAGATGCTTTCTATCTGATGCTTTCTGACCCCTTCCCACCTCACTCCAGTGGCCATCAAGTGATGAATCTGTGGGGTTGCAGAGAATGGAACAGCTCGTAGTAAAGGATGAGAGACAGCAATGATTCTTGGAGAATGGAAAGAAGATTGGATTGGTAATGATAAAGCAGACTAGAAACTGGAGTTAGGGCTGGAGGAGATTGCTGAGTGGTTAAAGGTGCTTGCTTTGAAAGCCTACTATTCCTGGTTCAATTTTCCAGCACCGTGTCTAGCTGGATATACAGTGGCACATACATGTGTGATCCCAAGGTGCCTATGACAATGGGAGGTGGAGCCAGGAGAACCTTGGATGTTCGCTTGCAGTCTGGCAGTTAGTTCATTTACAGTGGCAAGTGTCCCTGTCTCAACAAAGGTGGGGCAGGAACAACTCAAAGTTGTATTCTGACTTCCACTTGTGCACCATGACATGTACACCCATGTACACAAATATGCATAGATACACACCCATGCAAATAAAAATTAATAAAAATCTGCTGTCAGGGTGGTTTAGGGGGAGTTTGCCAATGAGGAGCCAAGGGCAGTCCCTAGAAGGCTTCAGGGATTAGTGTTTCCAGTGACATGGTTTATGAGTGAGGCTGCAAAAAGGAACTATGGCAAGAAGTCTATTCAAAGAGCACTTGAACCTCCATCTTCTTCTTTGTCCCAAACAGTCAAATGACCAACATCATTAGGCTGGGATGCACTATACCTCCCTGGGAAAGAGTGGGTGGGGTGGAAAGGGGTCCTATGTGTCATGTTCATAAACACTTATGGAAGAAAGTATCACAGCACTGTGTCCCTCAGCAGGAGGTTGGAGATGCTAGTCACAGAGGAAAGACCTGAGACACTGAGCCCTGTGGTCTAGGACCACAGATGCCATCAGCTGGTTAACCCTCACATGGAGCTTCAAGTTGAAAGATCACCAAACAGGTCAGGAAAGCAAAAAAACAGTGTCCAAATTACTGGGAAGGTGATAAGAAGAAATTAAGATGAAAGGAAATCAACTGATGAGACAAAAGAAAAAAATAAAGAAAAACTCATAAATTCTCTAGAGAAATAAGGTTTACATTTAAGAGCTAAAAACAGGATGTCAATATTTTTTTTTCTGAAATAACAATGAGAAAACAAGAAAGATCTCTTGGATGTTAATGCTATGGTGGCCAATATTTTTTAATACAATCTATGGGACTGGTGACATAAAAGGGAATGAACCTCTCAGAAAGTAGAAGCCACCAAACAAACAAATAAACATTCCATCTGATGACCCCTGAAAGGGATAGGACAAACATCTCTGAAGTCAGTTACTATCTTACTGAATCATTAAAATGGTAGTATATGGAAATTGTATTTTTCCTATTTTACACAACATGAAACTGAGGCTCTAGGGAGCATATGTAATCTTCCCAAGCTCACACATTGTGGAAAGCAGTCATGGTAGTCAAACCCATGTTTGTGTGACTCCCAAAGCCCTGGGAAAGGCAGACTTGGCAGAGCTTTGCTGGGAAAGTGGGCTGAGAAAGAATGTGGAGTTGAAGTATCATAACTCTACCTTCGTGGCCTACAGGTAACTATAAGGAATAGGTTTCCATCTCCAAAGGCTTTTTGGGATGATGCATGAGTGAGGCATCACTTAAGCTGAACAGAGCCTCGAAGCAGGGTACTCTTTCCTCCTGATCTGGAACAAGCCTGAAATCCACATTTAAAACGTCAAGTTGTCCTTCTCTCAGACTTAGTGGCCGTGGTATTGAGAAGGTGGTTAATACATCAGATGATCCGTCCTGGTGGATTAGGCCATGACACATTTTTAAGTCAGGGTGAAATGTAATGTCAGAAGAAACGTAACTACTAACAACTGGGACTGGCAGAGCTTTAGATGAATGGGCCTCAGCCCAGCTCCAGGTGATGAACAGTGGAAGCAGATAAGGACTCTTGCTAAGCCATATACTATTCTCTCCCTCCCTTCCTCTCTTCTTTTTTCTCTCATTCCTTCCCTCCCTCCCTTCCTCCCTCCCTTCCTCCCTTCCTTCCAATAGAAGACAGAGGTCAGTGCTGTCAATTTGATTGATAAGGGTTAGCCTGGGTACATGATTTAAATGTCTAAAAACAATGGATTTACAGGTCTTAAGCTATAGTCACAGACTTGATCATGAGTCTCAGAAAGAGCAGAATGAGAATGGCCTCTCTGCCTTAACCAAGACTCTTCTTGCTAAACTTTCTCAGGGATGAGAACAAAAAGAGCCATGGGGCCCACTAATAAACTAGTAAGAAAAAGAAGGAGAGAGAAAGAGAGAGAGAGAGAGAGAGAGAGAGAGAGAGAGAGAGAGAGAGAGAGAGAGAGAGAGAGAGAGAAGCTGTGTTTCTCAGAGCCAGTTCTTTCTGCAACATCACAAGACTAGGATGTTAGCAACCCTCTCTAAAAAAGAGTGAGTGAGGATGGAGAGGGCCCAAGTGTGATATGCGAATAAACAGCTTTTATGAAAAGAAGTATCAGGAGTGGAAATTATGCTCCTTTTAGGTAAGAAGCAAGTGCTGGTGTAAAGGTTTTATGTGGCATTTGGAGTACAGAGCTATGAAGCATCCTTCAAGTAATGCTATATAGTTTTCTTATTGCTCCCGTCTTGAATATATTTTGGTAAGTTGCATTAATTACTCTTATCACTGCTGTGACCAAATACCTGACAAAAGGCAGTTTAAGGAAGGAAGGATTTTCTAATCCATGATGATGAGGAACGCATGGTGGCAGGAGCATGAGGTAGATAGTCTCATCTATAGTCAGGAAGCAGAGAGCAATGAAAGCTGATACATGGATTTCTCCTTTTTCCCTTTTGATTGAGTTCGGGACTCCAGCCCATGGAATGGTATTACTCATATTCAGAAAAGGTAGTTAACTTTACTTGTAAACACCTCACTTTTAACCATAACATTCCACCCCTTGTCTTTAAAATTTCATGATGCAAAATGCATTCTGTCCATCTCTAAGAGTCTCAACACTGTTCCCAAGTCCAAATTCTCTTCTAAGACCCAGGGCAATCTCTTATCTGTGAGAAACTATAAAAATCAAATACAAGTTATTTGTTTCCTTATACAATAGTACAGGAGTAAATATTCCCATTCCAAAAGGGAGATATTAATTTACAAAAACTAGATCAAAGCAAGAGTGAAACCCAGTAGGGCAAACAGCAATTCTTGAAGATCCATGTCCAGTATCTCACGACTGAGCTCCCATAACCTTGGCTAATGCAAGCTTTTCAATTCTGCCATCTGTAGTACATGTAGCTTCTCTCTTGAGCCTGTTCTGTTTCATGCATATAGCTTCCCTTAATGATGTCCCATGATCCTGGTATCTCCAACATCCTGGAGTCTCTTTTGCTACTTAAGTGTCATCTTCATAGCTTTATGCAATTGCCTCTTGGGAATTCCTTGCAGGGAATCAACCTTCTCACACATTTTCTGGCCTTAGTCACTTTCTGAAACCTTGGTACAATCACCCATAATCCTATTTCTCTTGCATTTTGCATGCTTTCAACACACCAACACTATATGGAAGCCATCATCATGTTCGTGGCCAGCTTGAGGTGTAGTCTGACCCACTTCTCCCAAAGCTCTATTGGCCTCTATACATCTTGGTGGATGAATCTGGACAATACTTCCCTAGGCAGCTGTGCTCATGCAAGGAGCATTCTCAGCTGTCTCTTTTTTCAAATTAACTTGAATATTTTGAAACTAGAGCCTTTGATGGATAAGCACTTGCCTGCAAGGCATCTTTCCTGTTGTTCCATTGTCCTATGACCCTTATTATTCTAATATTAATTATTAATATTATAATAATATAATTTATTATTCTAATCTCTTTTAACAACTACATATATTTGTCTGTATCTGTCTCTTCTGCAGCTTTAAACTCATTCTCATTCCTTTACATGCCAAACTGTGTGTTTTTTATGACTTCCTGCTTTGGATTATCATTATAAACTCCAATAAATGCAATGAGCAATAACCATGCCATAGCCTGACAGTAATGTGATCTTGACATTTCCTGTACTAAACAACTTAGCTCGTTACTTTTGAATTTAGCCTCATTAAAATTTTCAGGACCTGGGCAGAATGTAGTTAGATTCTTTGCTGGAATGTAACATGAACTGTCTCTAATCCAGTTTCCTATATGGAGGGTATTGTTCCCCTCTGAAACCTTATGAGACAGGCCACCATTGTTTGCATCTCTTCAGCATTCTGTCTTCTGAGCCCTCAACAGAATGGTCCATTAAGCTTTGCTCACAGCATTCTAGGGCTTCTCTAGCCTGCAAATCCAAATGCTTCCGAATTCCTCCCTCAAAGCAGTTTCAAATGTCTGCAAATCACATGATCAGATAGCCACTGCAGTGACCTCACTCCCAGCACAAATTTTGTGTACTAGTTACTGTTCAGTTGCTAAGACAAAACACCTGATTAAAAAATTAACTAAAGATAGAAAGAGTTTATTTTGGCTCATAATTCAGAAGAATGAAACCCGTCATGGCAAGGAAGGCATGAGAGCAGGAATGCAAAGCAGTTGGTTCTGTTGTATCTACAGTCAGAGAGAGACAAAGACTGATCTCCACCTGTGTTTCTTCCTTTCCCTTTTTATTCATTATGGGAATTCAGCCTGTGGGATGATACCAATCATATTCAGGGCAGGTCTTCCTTCCTCAGCTAAACCTCTAGAAACACCTACAATGATGTGCCCCAAAGGGTGTCCTCTAGGAGATTCCAAATCTACTCAACTTGACAATGAAAGTTAACCATCACACCAGCACTGAGAAACTCTACAGTGGTTTGTTCCTAGCTTTTCTTACTCGTACCTAGGAATCTTGTAGTCTGGAGATGTCTCTTGCCATTTCTGACAATGGACTTTATCATCTTGGACCCCAGATGTTATGTCTGTGAACCAGGCATAGCATCAACTGCTTTATGTATCTTACAGGGTTTCTGTGGAGATAAAAATATAATGATGCTGGGAAAAAAAATCTCAAGCATGACATATTGCATAAGGCTTTTCTATGGTAACTATTCTACCCTATGGAACTTGTCCCCAAAGGCACTTCCTTGTTTCTGACCCACAGAGTTAATTTAGCTCAGGAGAGTACTCTTCATGCCTGCCCTCCTCTGTTTTGTACCCTACCCCTGCCTAGTCTTAGTGCCTCTGTTTTTTTTATTGTCCACAATGAGTTACAATATTTAATGGGCAAACAATGCATTGTTATCCCCAGTTCCCCAATGCCCCTCTTCCCCATCCCCAATCAGCTGGATATCCTCCTCTGTGGGCAGTCTGGATCAGTTCTTGGGGCTGGGGACCATGGATAGCCTAGGAGTCAGCCCAGTTCCGCCAGCCCTAGTATGTTGTTACTGAGGGAGGCCATGACTTTAGGTATTCTCCCCACCATGGCTCTAATAATCTTTCTGCCCCCTCTTCCTCTCAGTTCCCTGAGTCGTGGTGGGTGAGTATTAAGTCTGGTTTTTTTTTTTTTGTTGAGAACTTAGGGGGTCTCTGTACTTCTGCTTTAGGTTGTGTTGAAAATCCTTGGTGTCTGTCTCACTGGCTTATCCTGTGTTGACTGATTGGCTGTCACTGTGGGTCACTTGTTCATCCCATCATTCTCTGCGGGGTTCCATATGGAGCCTCCGCAGTATATCTGGGTTGGCTCATCTCTTGTCAGGATGTCAGCTATCGGCCTGCAGTTTGTTGGTAGGGTTGGATGAGCCACGGCTCTCTTGCTGCATTCTGAAAGATATAAACAGAATCTCCATTGGAGTGTGAGATCAGTATAGGTTAACTGAGATACACATTTCTGAATTAGCTAGATTCTATTTTTAGTAGCCTCTCCTTTAATCACTCGCTTAGTGCATCTCTCATTGGGGGCCCAAGAGTCCGGCTCCCAGTGCAAATTGCCTTAAGTCCCCAGTTCCAGTTAAGGGCTCCTCCTCACTAAGTGGAATATTTGGCCGAATTTAAAAGCTGTTGATTGCCTCCCCCAGGCTTTGGCTCAGTGCCTCTGTCTTTGGTAACAGGCAATAACTTGCCCAGCTATGATCAAAAAGAAAAAGGTATATTGAAAAAAATATATATACAACTTTTGCTCAGAAATGGCACAGCCAAAGAGGTCTTAAGACATAGTGATTAACTTTCTCTGAAAGTCAGTGCGCCTGGGAATACACAGTGAGACACAATAGGCCAAGCAAATATTAGACAAATATCACTTTTCTGCATTGCCCACTCTGCTAGAGATGAATGGATTGACTTTTCAAATACTACAAGAGCGAATCAGTCAGTCTGGATTTAAAATCAACATTGCTTACCTTTATTGCCTTTTCACCCCTCCTTCCTTCTGTATACATTTCTAAAGAAAATACATACAAAATATTTATATAAAATAGAGTCACCTAGACAATTAAACTGTGCAAACAATTAATGATCTACATGATTTAAAACCATTGTTATGTGTGACACGTGGGACTCTGATCTCTCCTTTTCTGTCACCAGAAACCCATGTTGGTCTCAACCTGGGCTGTGTCCCACACATATACAGGAAAGGTTCACGATGTCTCTCTTGTTAACAGCAATGGTATGCACAGCTCTCCTAGTACTTTTCCTAGTAACATGTGGAAAAAAGGTAAGGATACTAAAGACCCTAGAAGGAATAGAGCCCTGTACTTTCTCTAGTGAGTACACTTAAACTGGATCTGGGAAGACATTGTATAGTGAGCTCTGTCAGAACCTGCAACGAAGATAATAAAACAGACTACGGAATTGCCTCCTAAGTCAAGTTGTGTGGACTAAGGTGGAGTCTACAAATGAAGGGAAGTTTGCTTTGAGGCAGGGACATACTTGAGGTCATCTTTCAATGCCTCTACCTCCTAAAACTAGATTCCTTAGAATCCAGTGTTCCATGGTAGCTTCAAGGTCATGGTACTTAATACAGTTGAGAAAACAAAGCCCAGAAAGAGGAGCTTTCCTGATCTCCCACTAAGACAGTGATAAGGCTGGCATTACAAGCTTGTCCCAAGTCATAGCCTGCCAGGCTGAATTTTCATCTCCTGTGCCTTCTAGACAACTGGAGTCTGTCTCTGGGTCTCTAGCATAGGCTGGCCAAACCCTGAACAAATGAGTGTTTAGCTCAGGAGCTACCTAAGCTCTAACTGGAGCACCACTGTGGCCTGAACAGACCGATGCTGTATGTCCCAGCCTCTTATCACCCTGTGCGTGTATTCCTTGTGCCCTGAGCTAAAGTGTCAGTGACTCCTACCTCATCACTCAGTGGCTCTCAAGCCTGGTTACAGCTTCTTCTCTCTTCCCACTGCCTAGAGCAGAGGTCCCAACATGGCTTTCTGATGAGTCTGTTCACATTAAAGACAATGGGTAGACGGAGAATTTTCTCATTGCTCCAGGCCCCATCTGATGGTGGTCACCAGGATCTGACAGTCTCATTTTTTCCTGCTGGGGGAAGAAGGATTTTTATCTTGTCTCTGGAAGAAGGAATGACAGGAAAGCCACAGCAGCCAGGGTTGGAAGACAGACTGTGGTTTCTCATCATTATAAAAATTAAAGTGTACAGACAGAAATGTGGTTTTGCTTCATAACTGTATCCTGTCAACTAAATATTTCATTTAGACCTAATGCCTGAGCCAAATGAGAATCCTGAGCAAAACTGCACTATTAGAATACATTTAATTATTGATTCATCCAGGCAAAAAATAAAAAATAAAGAAACCGGGTGGTACTCTAATTCCTCTTATCAAGCATCGTGAGTGCTAATATGCACTTGAACAGCTGCTATTATCCTGGGGAGCCCACTGCCTTGGGCTGCAAAATGTTCAACTTCACACCAGCCACGCGGAGCCAGAGTGAAGGCAATGACAGCTTACATCCTTCTTCTTCAGATTATGGTTGGGGGGATGGACAGAGGCCCTGAGGCTGATGCCAAGATGGGAGGGACCTTCCCCAGGTTTCCTTCTAACCTCCTGTCTCCACCCCATGTGAGGAAAATTGTGAGCATATCATCATATATCTAGAAATCATTAGATTATTACATGATGACCCACCTGGAAAATTTTAATACTTCCTAAATTGCATTCCTGTGTTTGTATTTTTTTTTTTGTGGTTTTAATAATGAAGATGATGGATTAAGCAATATGATTGGCTCCAGAGTTTTTTTTTCTTCTTTTCTTTTCTTTCTTTCTTTCTTTCTTTCTTTTTTTTTTTTTGAGCTGGCTTTCTCAGGTACACAGGGTCACATGGCATTTGTATGAGTAATAGAACTAAAACTCAAATCCCATCTCAAAATTACTTTGGGGTGGAAGAAAGATAATACAAGACTATGTTGGTCACCTTGGTATGTGAGGTTGGCAGATGTAGTGTGATTATATAATGAGTTCATGGGAAGATAATATTAGAATGTCTGACTTAAAATGTAAGATGATGGACTGGAAGATGGCTCAGTATATAAAGAACCTGTGTGAGCATGGATATCAGACTTTGAATCCCTGGCATCCATGTCAAAGCCAGATGTGATAGCACTTGTCTGTAGTTTGAACAGAGCTATAATGAGTGAGATGGGAGGCTGTCTCCCAAGACCTTTTCCTAGAGGTGATGTGAACACATGTCTTCTCCACAGATAGGGCCCTGATGACAGACCAAAGGATGATTACACCAATTCCAGTTTGGTGAACCAATGAGACTATTTGCATTGCTTACAGAGCAGGGTGAGGGGCTGCTTACAGGAGCATGGGTGACTCAAAGTACAACACTGAAATGCCCTCCCCAGTATAGGTGATGACTCACAGAAGCTGGTCTCTGTAGCACCATGCACACCCTGCTGGTTGGAGAGTCTGGAGCACACTATAACACTTGCAGACAGGTCAATCTGAGTCTCCTCCCCAAGCAGTTGTTTTCCCTTTATATAGTCTTATATAAACCTTCCCCAGACTTGTTGACTTCCTGAATCTCTGGAACTTTCTTCCTGACTCCGCCCCAAGGAATGTTTCAGGTTCTAATTAACATAACCTTGGAGAGTTTCAGGTCTCCCAACTTGATTTCCTGAATCCCCAGAGCCTCCTTCCTCTCTTCAGGAAAGAGTGTTTCAATTCAGAGGAATCTGCTACACAACAGAGTCAGAGACAGGAGAATCAGAAGCTTGCTGGCCAGCTAGCCTAGCAAATTCTGTATTGAACAACAAAGACAGCCTGCAGGCTGCCTGTAACCAGGTGGAAGACAAGGACTTAAACCTGCAGTTACCCTCTGACCTCCACACACATGCTAACTCACACACACCGGCACACACACACACACACACACACACACACACACACACACACACACACCATTATTGTATATGTATTTTTGCTACCCATATTTTATTTTTTATTTCTTGGCACATGCAAGAAGTTAAAAGGTAAGTTCTCCAGTAAAAGTGCTATGTAGAGACTTTCTACCCTGAGGAAAGGATAGATGATCAAACTTGTGCTCAGTGGAATATTAGGACCAAAGTTGAGAAAGTGGAAAGGTCTTCTGAAGACAGAGGTGACTCAGCAAGTTGCAGGGGCTTTCATAGGTCACCCTGTCCCTGTCTCTTAAGGTGGCTCTTGTACTGAATCTTAGTCGAAGTTATCTCTTTAGAACGGTCCCACCTTAAGGAGAGGGTCCTGGTTATTGTATAGTCATTTCCTTGAATTGAAAAGTTCCCATCAATGGAGCTCTCTGCACAACTTGCAGCTTCAATGAGTCATCACCCTTGCTGGATGAGCTATTCAGCGAAGCAGCTGCAGTGAATCACCCATGCTCCTGTAAGTAACACTATTTAACTTATTGGTTCGCCAAAAAAGACTTGGATAGTGTTGTTTATTTGGTCTGTCATTGGTGCCCTATCTAGGGTGAATAGATGTTACTTCAACTCTCCTCAGGAACAGTCATGCAGCATTTGTTCTTTCTCTTTTGCAGGGATCAACCATGCCAGTTTGCCCAGAGCTGAGAGACTCCTTAGAAAATTGGGATGGGCTGATCACAGCTCCTTTCTTCTTAGATCTCCTTCAACCTGAATTCTAACTTTCTTGTATCTGTCTATACAAATTCTTCTTAGCTCAAGTCCTGCCATGTTCTAGCCATGAACTCTTTCAGAGTTCACTGAAATTAGAGTCACTAAAAAATGACTTGCACATGTACAGGAAGGTTGTGTTGGTCAATCTTATGCATTTCACTTTGGAATCTCTTTTTAAAAAATATTTTATTTATTTTCAAGCAGAGAGAGAGAGAGAGAGAGAGAGAGAGAGAGAGACAGACAGACAGAATGGGTGCACCAGCAACTGTAAGTGAGCTCCAAATGCATGTATCACTTTGTGCATGTGGCTTTGGGTACTGGGGAATCAAACCTCAGTCATTAGGCTTTACAGGCAAGTGCCTTGGCCACTGAGCCATCTCTCTAGCTCCGCTTTGGAATCTCTTAACCATAGTGGCAACTCTGTGTACTAGTTACTTTCCTCGCTGCCATGACAAAAGACCTGACGAAAGCAAGGTAAGGAGGGAAGGGTTTGTTTTGGCTCATGGTTTAGGAAAGGATACAGTCCATCATGCTAAGGAAAGAATGGTAGCAGGGGTGTACTGAACCTGGTCACATGGGAGTCACAATCAGGAAAATGGGAAGAGATGAACGCTGCTCTCCTTTTTTGCAGTCTGGGAACAAGCCCATGAGATGATGCTACCCACATTTGGTGTGGGTATTCCTTCCTCAGTTAAACCTATCTGGAAACAGGTGATTCTAATCCAGTCAAGTTGATAATAAAGCTCAACCATCACGCTCCTCGAGGGTAGAGTTTGTCCTCCACCCTGTCCTGTACCCTGTTTACTACAGCTCTGCGGACAGAAAGTTCTCCATTCTCTCTAACCTGGCTCTATTCTCCTCACTCTTCCTCAGGAAAAAAAAATTGTCAGGGAGTTGCTTTGCCACCAGTAATAACCCTTCTAAAACATGACACCAATGTCTAAATCCCCTTCAATCCTCAGCGGGCTCATTCTTCTAAGTAAATAACTTCCCTTTGCTCTGTCTTCCAAGACACCATTTCCCCTTTCTGTTGTTCTTAGCTTTCCTTTCCATTATTCTTCAAGCAGAGTCCAGACAGGACACGGTGTATGAAGGGACGCGGGCCACACATGCCAGCATGTCTAGTTTGAAGAGTGTTGTGGCTCTGTGAGCTTAGGACACTCACTGGTCTAGCGCTGACAAGCTTTATTACAGACACCCGTGAGGAGGAGGGCTGAGGCCACAAGGCAGTAGGTTCTCTCCTTCAGAAGGAAACATACCAGGATCCAGCTTCTCTTTGGGCAGGGCCTGTGATCACTGGCTTTGTCTTGACACTCACCTTGGTGGCTTGGGGGAATACTGCAGCTTCTTCTTGTGCTGAAGTGAAAGGAAATGCCCACAGAGGCCCGAGGCTGCACAAAACCACAGGCAGTTTGGAAAACAACACTGGAGAGTCAGAGGATGGAAAATAGGAAATCAATGGCATATGAAGACCAGGCCAAGCAATTAGGACCAGGATGGTGACTCTTGCCTATGGCTGGGCCCTTAGTATGAATTGTGGCTGGGCTTGTGTTTGCTCTTCTCCTGATGCCCCTCCCTTTTCCAAATCACGAGGTAAATCCATGGAAGCAGTCAGGCTGGTGAGAGTGGCCTTGGTTGGATGACTTTTTGCTTCTTCGTCTCTGGGCCTCGCTACTCCTCTCAAGATGAGAAGCCTGTTTTCTTGTTCTTTAAATCTGAAGGGACTTATTTTTACTTGTTTTAAGCCAAAAAAAATGCATCAGAAATGGTGTATCAATTCCAAGCATTGACTCTAAGAACTTTGCAATCTTCTGCTCTATCCTGGAGAAGGTGTTGCCATGTGGAACCCTGAGCTGGCCTGCTGGCTGATGGGAAATATAGGGCCCCATGACTCTGTTGCCACAGCCAATAACCAATCAGTGTGGGAATACAGCATGTTGGACCCTCCAGTCAATAGCCTATTCAGCAGATGACCAGAATCATACAAGGGAACTGAACCGAGATCAGCTCAGCCTGACCCAAAGCAGCAGAACCATCCAGCAGATTTGTAGACTGTGAGAAGTCATTCTTGATTTTTTAAAGACATTGAGTTTGGGGAAGTTTGTAGGGCAGTTGGAATGAAAGCATTTGGGAGTATAATGGGTCAGGATAGACCTGCCAAGAGGGACAAACTTTGATGAGCAAGTCCTGGGAGAATCCCAAGGGTCAGAAGATGGAGGAATCCAGTTTAGTTGCCCCGTATGTAAAACAGTTCAGTTTGAAACAAGACTGTGAGGGTCATAGCTGAATGGCCTGGAAGGGAGTGGGGAGTAAGGGTTTGGGTGAGGGTGGGATATTGTGACAGGCGAGCTCAGGGAAGGGGGTCCCAGAATGGGTCCCTCCACCATGTAGTATGTACTGAATGAGAGGTTTATTATAACAGGGCTGAGGATAGTTGGGTTATCTTTCACACCATTTCAGCTACTTCAGAATTGGGCCCCTCCTCTTCAGTGTGAACTTGTATGTATTTTGCACACAGCCGGGCACATGCAACCACATGCAGCTGTGTTTGGATTGCTTGGATCAGACTTTTTAAGACGAGGTGTGAAGGTACTGGTGACTTCAAGATGAAGCTGGTGGTCAGAACAGTCTTTCTGGTAAGGAAGCCACAAAATGTCAGACTTCGGAGGATTGGATTTGCAGTCAAACCTTCTGAAATGCAAACTTTCCCTTGTGAAAGTCATGTGATCATAGGATGAGGAAACTGCAGGAGCCATAATTTCCTCCACTGTATCAGTAGAATCAAAGTACCTAATGGACCTCATCGCCTTACCAGGAGTATCAATAAACAAAATGCTCTGCTGTGGGCTCTTAGAATAGTCTCTGGCACTCAGAAAAGTAGAGCAATTAATTGTGGTAGTATTTAACGAATGCTTTCCACCTGCCAATTCTGTGCCCCATGCTCTCCTAGGCTAGACAGTCATGAAGAGTAAGGCTGTATACCCTGGCATTTGCAAGTAAAGACACTTCATGTGTTTCCCTGCATATACTGTCTAAGGTCAGGAAGTGATAAGGAGGGTCTATCTTAAATGGACTCTATGACTCCCTAAAAATGTACTCTTCCCATTCAACCTTGGAGAAGGAAAAGACAGCTACCACCTTCTAGGACAGCCATCTTTGGAGCAGCCCATTGGCTCCATCTGAGGTTCTTCCTAGGAGATTTCTCTACTGCCCAAAACCTGATGAGGTCTGACCTTGCATGATGGGATGAGCTCCCAGCCTAGAGCGGTGTGACTGCAGCTGAGGCTGGCGCCATTCATAACCCAGGCGCAGACAGACCCGTTAGCGACATGGCTGCGGGCGGGCTATTACTTACAATGTAGTTAGTGTCGCTTAACCAGAATGTATGGGATGTGGTATTTGAGAGAAGAGCCCTAAGTCTGATGGAGAGGAAAAGAAGTTACAGCAATGATAGGCTGTTCTAAGCAAGCAGAGGATAGGGGCAGGGGTTACAGCTGAAGACAGGTCCTCCCTACTCAATACAATTGTTCAAGATTAAAGTGCCCAGGGAAGAATCGGATGGGAGATTAAATCATTGCTCAGAGAAAAGTAGACAGGGTTGCAGTGAAAATAAGAATTCTGCAGGAGAAAGAGCCACAGGGGTTAGTGGCAGTGAGAAACACGGCTACAGGGAGGGGACACTGGAAACTGTAATGGGAAATTTTTCTAAGGCTTGATGTCCACGCAACTAGCCGAGTTCTGTCACCTTAAGGGGTCTACTCTGCAATCTTCAAAGTTCAGACAGCTTTCCTCAAAACCATCAAAGGCAGCCCTGGATGTCTCTGCTGAGATATTTTTTCCAACTTCCAACTTCTAAGTAAGCCCTATCTTGATTTCTTTTCCTTTATGGAGTCCTTTTGCCCATGAAGACCACCCAAAAAGATGTGGGTAGATATAGTGTCCATTCTCCCCCAACACTGTGCCATTTCTAGATTCCTTGAGGAGCATCAGAGACGTCAAAGGACAAGAACAAATATCTGAACAGATGCTGCTTGGAGGCATTTTGCAGATGGACCTTTGACAGAGCACCCAGTAGAACCCAGACTAGCAGCCTGCAGCTTGAGTCTTATGCCCCCAGTGAAGTCTTCCCAAACTCCCAAGCCCATGCTGCTTTCTTCTATACGTGGTAGCAGCTGGAGTTATAGAACTGAGGGGAACGCAAACTTGGGAGTGTTTGAGCCATGTCAAATTACCCCTGTAAGTCTCTGATTCTTGCTTAAAAATGGATTTACCATAGCGCCAACTTCACAGAGTGGACGTGATTACTGAGGAAATGTGTGTAAGGTACTTAGCATCATGCCCTTCCCTCTCTCTCTTTGTTCCTCTTCCAGAATTAGGAATCAGAAGAGAGCTCTGTTCCAGAAATTAAGAGATTGAATTTCTTATTTTAATATCACTACTAAACAACAATCTGTCCTTGGATGCATCATTTTATCTTAGGCTTTTAGCCTATAAAACTAGGATGATAATTTTATAGAATTCTTAGAGGTATCAAAAGAGGAAAGGAATGGGACATGTTTTGAAAGGTGCTGCAAGTTAAGATACTAAAACTAGAGAGAGATCTAGAGGCTATCGAGCCCAGCCTTCTCCCAAGACCTCAGTGAGACTGCTTGGAACTTGCACAATGGCAAAGCATCGCTTTCTTATGACAACATGCCAGATATAACAAAGTCTTTGAAAAATTATGTTAAAAATCATCTAAAAATACCACAGAGTTACAATTATTTTGTCATTTACTCTGCATTTTCCTGGGATTTAGTGGTTTTGATGGTTAAATTTATTGTCAACTTGACCTGTGGAATAATACACAGTAATCTTCAGTGGGTCTCTGAGCTTCCCTGCAGAAAGGATTGACAAAATCCTTTTGGGATTTTGGAGAAAGGAGCAGGTCCCTTCTCCAGAGTGAGCCCTTCCCCCCAGTGGGTGGGCCTTCCAGAAGGGGACTAGATATAAGGAAGCTTGAGGGAAGGAAACTCTTCTTCCTTCCTCCCCAGGCTACTGGTGCTGGCTCTGCCTCTCTGCTTGGATTTATGAAAGGGAGCCAAGCTTTGCCTTCATTTATGGAACTTCCCCTGGATCTATTATTTCAATTACTACTTTCCTCCCCAATGTGACTGACTATGACAGTGGTGAATTAGACAAAGGTGATAA
Organism: Zapus hudsonius; assembly: GCA_004024765.1. Classification (NCBI taxonomy): domain Eukaryota; kingdom Metazoa; phylum Chordata; class Mammalia; order Rodentia; family Dipodidae; genus Zapus; species Zapus hudsonius. The sequence continues at coordinate 18,692 of PVHP010021979.1, forward strand.
TACCCCATGGAGTGAACATATTTAGAAAGATCTTCCATTCATTTGAGCAAAACTGACTTCCACAAAGCTCTATCCATTGAGTAATGCAGCCCTCTAGATCTAGATCAGTAATTACCACCATTTACACACACACACACACACACACACACACACACACACCTTTCAGTCCCACCTTTCTTCAAATGTTCCTCAGGAGCTACATGAGCTGGAATGAGCAAATATCTTCATTAACTCTCATCATCCCCTAGAAATTAAAGTGACAAGCATGTGTGTGGAGTTCCACAGTTTTTCCTTCCAAAGATATGACATATACTAGGTCACACTAGGTGCTATAACAAATAAGCACTCCCCCAATCTGGCTTAATACAATAGAAACTTGTTGTTTTAGTTACCTTCACATTCCAGGGACAAAACACCCAACCACAAGCAGCTGGTAGGAGAAAGGGATTTATTTTGGCTTATAGGCTCAAAGGGAAGCTTAATGATGGCTGTAAAAAGATGGTAGAGCTGGACACCACACTCTTCCAGGACAAGTGGAAAACAGCAGCAGGAACAGGAGGTGAATTTGAGCAAAGCCTGTCCCCAGTAACTTACCTTTTCCAGCCAGGCTCCACCTCCCAAACTGCCATCAGCTGTGGACCAAGCATTCAAAACACACGAGTTTCTTTATGGTAGACATCTGATTGAAGCCACTGCTAGAAGGCTCTCCATATGGAAACTAGCGTCCCTCCCCCTTCAGAGTTGTCTCTGTGATCTCACTTAGGATGCTGAATTCCCCCAAGTTAGAGGTATGTGAGAGGAAAGACAATTCTTAAGCTTCTCGACTTGAAAGTGGCATATACCACTTTTGCTTATGCTCCACGACCAAAGCATCTGGTCATTGCTCCAAGAAAGGCTAAGAATTATAGCTCACAATTGGACAGCTTATTGCATCATCAAATCTTCAGTATAGAAGCTTGTTATCTCTGCCTCTAAAAGGCTGTCTTATGAAGTAAGAGTGATATGCACTGGAAGGTGACATGGGTGGTCTTTGGAAAGAGCGGGCCACGATAACATATTTTATTGCATTGTAGGGATGTCTTTACAGCCTTCTGACACCAGATTTGCAGTGTTGAGTTTATCTTTCTCCCCACATTGTGAAGATAGCAGAACCTGAGCAGAGGAGAATGTCTGAGACAGCAGAATTTGAGAATGAAGTAGGAAGTGACCCTGTTTCATTCTAGCCTCTAAGGTAGGCATGTGTGACCGAAACCAGACCACAGAGGAAAAGGGCAAGGGGCTGTTGGGAAGAAGATGAGTGGAGAAGTGAACGCTGGAAAGGTAGAGCACTCTCGTTGGATTCTTAAGATCTCACATTCCTGTGTAGTGCTAGGGAACAAGCTAGCATAGAAGAACCTGCACATTTTTCCCCTTGTCTTCAATTCTTCCTTTCTTCTCTTAGCCTTGGGCAAATCACCTGAACTCTTTACAAAATAGTGCCTGTGACATCCAGTAAGAAAAGAAGGGTAGGTGGTATTCAGAATAAAGTCAGGGTCATCCTAATCTTTGGTTTTAGAATAAGCATTAACACAAACCCTCAATCTGAAATAATTAAACACAGGCAATAGCCACCAGTAGACCACATCCTAGCTTGGGAGCCATCAAACCAGTTTTCTCCATGCTGGTCACACCAAAGCAATCCTAGAGACACACTCCAAAGGCCACACGAGTTTCGAGCCCACGTGTTCTGCCTGTCCTCCTGTTGAGGCTCACTGTTATTTCAGATGAGGCACCAGAAATGAGCACAATTGTCCTGATGTGGATGGACAGTTCAGTGCACAATAGGTTGGGATTATTAACTCTCTCATTCAGGACACTACATTTCTATTAATGTTACATTAGCTTTGTTGAAAGTCATGTACCATGCTATTACATAATGAGCTTACAGTCAACTAATCCCCTATGGTTTTGTTTTACATGAATTTCTGGAAAATGAAGACTTCTCCTTCTCTGTATTTACACACTTAATTTGGGATCTAAGAGGTGGGGCCTTCAGTGTATCTCTGGCACATTTCATCTTACATATTCTATCCCACCCTTCTGCTTTGCCTTTGGAATCTAGATTTTATCCCCCACAGTTATTAGCTCTCCTCCCAGCTGGGTGCCATCTGCGACTTTGATAAGCAAGCTTTCTGTGTGATTCAGGCAGACATTTGTGATGGTCAAGTTTCAGCAGATTACTGTTTTGCATAGACTCTTGTTAAAATGAGATTGTATCCCTTTGCATATATTAGTCAATGAAAAGAAAATTAGCAGACCAGTCAATATATGGATGAGTTACTGCCCACCGACAAGGTGACATGTAAAAACTTCAAGTTGCCTCTATTTCACTTTTGTATTTCTCCTAAAAGGTAGAAGGGAATGTCAGAAAATGCTGCTTGGAGCTGATTCAATCTATTGTTCGTTTTTGAAGGGTAATAGATGTCTAATAGGCAGAGTAAACGCCAGCTACCCAGTGCAAACCTTTATTTTTCCACCCAAAACCACGCTTCCAGTTGCTCAGTCCGTAGGACCTTGGGGTCATCTTTCTCTCTTATTTTCTTCTCCCCTTGAATTCCAGTTCTCAACAAATTGTTTGCCTCAATCAGAAAATTCTCAGGACCTCATCCTTGATATTTCCACCATTCCAGTTGCCACCACCCCTGTCTAAGCTGCCATTCTTGTTGGCCTGCCTAATTGCCATGCTCTCTTGACTGTCTCCTGAACTTCCATCAGTGCATAAAGAGACTCTTCTTTCGGCAGCAGCTGGAGCCATCCTTTCAGGAACTAAGGAAGATCACACCACTTCTCCGCTCAAAACCCTCCAATAGCTCCCTGTTCACTCAGAGCAAAGTCCAGATGATCCAATATAGTCATACCCCTTGACCTCTCCGCTGACTCCAGGAAGGGTCCTTGTTGTCCCTAGAACATTCTAGGCAAGAGCCTTGGCTGATGTTACATGGCTCCTTCCCTGCCCACACCATCACTTCCAGGTCTTGTGGTACCTTGTAGGAGCTTCCTTGACCATTCATAGAACAGTATGCCCCTTCCCACTTCCCAGTCTTTTCCTGTCCATACTCATTCCTATTTTTTTCCATAGCATTTATCACTACATGGCATAACCCGCTGGGTCCTGGCATATTGCCTGTGTCCTACCACTAAATATAGGTCATATGAAGGCAGAGACTTGTTTAGTACTGTTCTACATGCTGCTCCAGCATCTAGAATGTGCCTAACATATAGAAAGTTCCCTTACTTATCTGTGGAATGAATAAGCAGCTGGCATTGGGTTAGACTTCATGTTATTTCTGGTCTTAGTTTTCCCAGCTACACTATAAGACAATATTCACTCAGTAGATTTTAAACCTATACCCCCAACACTAGGGAATACTACATTTCTGCAGAAATCAAATAGATAAATTCAACTACAAAATTTTATTGTTAATTATATTCATTAATTATATTAAAGCGAGCTCTTCTGGTTGAAATGGGGGTCAAAAATAAATTAAAGATCCTCAGTCACTGTTCCTGCTCCAAAGTTTCCTCACAGAAAAAGGTGTAAAAAACCCACAAAACCAAAATATTCAATAACTCGATCCCTGTGATGACTGACTTACCAGAATTCACGACTAAGAATAACTCTGGTAGATCATCATTTATGAGATTTTTTTAAAGGGGAAGCAATTATTTTTAAACCTTATTCGAGTTCAGTTCTCACTTCCTCCCCCTTTCTCCCTCCCAACGCTGAGATAAGGAATGGATTAGATGATCGCTGAAGGTCTTGTTTCAGGATAAAGTGTATATGATGACACGGGAGCAGCTGAAACTGCAGAGCACCTGCCTGAGACAGGATAGAGGATTTTAAAGGAAGATGCAGATGAAGTTTCCAATGTGACACAGCCCACTGCTGAAAAGGAAGGACGAGTCTCCCAAATTAAATGCCCATTCAATTAGAAATTTCACTAAAATTTGAAATTACAAGTATCCCTCTCCCCCCCCCACCAAACGACAGAATTATATGGCATTGCAGAGAAAGTGACAGGTAATTTGAGAAACTAAAGGTTCCTAGGACTCTGTAGTTAATGGAGAGTTTAGCACCAATTCCTGTGTAATTTGCACTTCTGAGAAGCCGAATTATTATAAAGTCAGACATCTCCAGCACTTTCAACTCTTGGATCTGCCAGGCTCTAAGATGACCAGGAATGTAGACGGACTGAGGTCAGAGGTTGCCATTTCAATATCTGAGGCTGCCCGGCTCCCCCAAACTGGCATTTGAACTGAAGAGTTGAAAATTGGAGGTGACATTCAGAAGTCTCTGAAAATTATAACCCTGACTTGCTCCTTGAAAAGCTTATCTGAATCCTAGCTTATCCTTTGATGAGGTTACTGAGAAAGCACTCTGCGCTGTGCTCTTGAAAGATAACAGTCAGCGCCAGTGAGGCCCGCCCGTGTCCCTTGGGGGAAAACAGTGGCAGATGTAAAGAGCCTGGGACACTAATGAAAGGGTCTGAGCAACTTTCTGGGGACGAAGGAGTCTGCCCCTTAATGCCTCTTCTCTCTGGACCCCTCCCACGAGTTGTGCCCTGAGCCATGGGGCCTCTTAATAGATGCTCTCCATCAGTGCTGTCCCAGGAAGCAGCATCTGTGCCTAGAAGAGGGTCATGTGGGAGACCATGGATCCTCCTGATCCTCAGCTGGCCGCCTGGCTTATTTTCCAGCCCAAAAGGCATAAGAGGAAGGGAGGAATGGGCACCAAAAATAGTTCCTTTGCAGGCATCAAGCATGGCTCTGCAGACCTGTTCCATGATCACTGCTATAGTCGGCACTGCTGAAGCCTTTGAGATGCACTGACAGTGACTATTGTCCCCATGCTCCCCCTTCTGAAGTCCACCCTGCCCAGTCCTCTCTGTTGAACCTGGCTACTTACATACATGTGGGTTTCAGAGCCATGCATGCAGGGACGCTGCCTCATACCTTCCCTGCCTCCAAAGCCCCTGGATGTTCCTGAGCACATAAAGCTACTTGGGAAGTATTGCCCACGAGCAAGTGTTCAGTCAGGGTGTCCTTTTAGTAAGGGGTGGTCTGGTAAGTAGGAGTTAGCAGGGCCACAGTTGTGACTCTTGTGCCTCTTGCTGGACAAATGAATTCACTTTTGTAGCCTTTCTTCTTTTACTTGTCAGGAGAGGTAGAAAAGGCAGCCTTGCTTATTTTATTGTATTGTTGTAAAAAATTAGGATTATAGTAATACCTTTAGTCAGTGGTCAAAATTGGGATTTGTAAGTACATGGCTTTCGGTATGTTTCCTGTGTGTGCATGCGTGCATGTGTGTGTGTGTGTGTGTGTGTGTGTGTGTGTGTGTGTGTGTGTGTGTGTTTGCATGCATGTGTGTATGTGTGTCTATGCAGTGCACCATGTGCTCACCTATGGTGGCTGGAAGATTCCATTTGCTCTATTGATCTGCCCAGTCTTATTGGAGCAGGAGTCTCTTAGAGATCTCAGATCTTGCCATTTTTCATAAGCCTCTAGTCTGTGATCCCCAACAGAACTGGGGTTACAAGTATGCATAGCCATACAAAGCCATTTCTGTGGGTCCTGGGGATTGAACTGGAATGTTCTCTCAGGCCTCCTCAAGTACTCATGCTTGCACAGAAAGCGCTCTTAACCATTGAGCCATCACTCCAGCCCAACGATTTTGAACACCTCTCTGGGCCCATTTTAAGAAACAATGCAGTAATTTATGCTTTAAATTTTATCATTTCAATATGTAAGCAACGAGAACCTACTTTGTACATAGTATTATTTTACCTGCAAGAAATGAAAGGGATGAATCTAAGACATAACTCTAGTCCTACAATCTTATACTTCAGTGAGAGATAAGGTTGGCAGACAAGGAATAGAAGAAATAAAATGTTTCTTAAAGCTACTTAAGAGAAGATTATTACACATTCTTATGATATACCCACGATTATGTATCATATTCTTTGTGGCATTAGTTCTGCAAAGATGTAGCTATTTAATTCCAAATGTGTCAAATAAACCACATAAATCTCTGTTCTCTTCCTTATAAAACACAAATCCACATGATTTGTAACTGGGTTTTCTATTTTATATCAAGGAGATGTTTTGGGGAAGACTGGAAACTTTTTTATCTACTCAGTGAGTGGCTTTATTGATATCTATATGGGCATAGATATAAATACATATATAAGTATATGAATATCTATACATAGATATAAATACATATTTAAGTATACAAGTATGTATTTATATCATAGATATAAACACATATATAAGTATATAAGTATCTATAAAGGATGGCTTTAGGAGACCTACTGCCAAGGGCACCAGGCCGATGGTCAGTTGAAGCAATAGTTCCAGAAACAGCACTAGCACCAAAAACAAGACCACTGGAGGCCAAGAAGCATCTGCAGTAGACGACCACCAGGCAGGTGGCTGTGGAGGGCTCAGTGCTAAGGATGAGGTGTGGGAGACCAGGGTCTGTCACAAGGGTCTGTTCTAAGGCAAAGACTTCTCGGAACTGAGGGCCCAAGTTGAGCAGTAAACAATCATTGGCTTTGCAAACAGTACATTCCTTCCCAAACCAAAGGATAATCTTCTTATGTGCACAGTGTGGAAAGGACAGTTGGTCCCAGGACAGTCTTTCCAGCCACAGCCGCACACACAGATAACAGTTATTGTAGGACCACTATTCTCTAAAATAAATGACAGATAAATACAAATCTCGGGAGTTCACACATGGACTCAGCGTCTTCATAAAGTCCTTGTGGAATATAAAACTTTAATAACCCAGGTCGTAGGTATGGAAGGAAATATCTGTAAATGGTGTTTTAAAACAGAAGTGGTAGCTTTTGTGGAACTCTTATCCATTCATGTTGCATATATTTTGATGTCATTATGAACAGAATTAATCTTGTCCTCCCTAAAATGCCTACATGGATATCTGGAAACAGTAGGTGTCAATAAATTAATTTTACAGAGTAGAACCTAAGTGTTGCTAACATAGCAAGATTGGAAGTGAAATAATCACCTCATTCTGTGAAATACCAATTGATTGCATTTGTCTTTCCTTCATTAGAAGCTGAGCTCTATGAATCTACATTTCATCTATGATATCCATGGCTGGGTTCTCAGTGCCTAGAAAAGTGTGGCATATAGAAGGCACCTGATAAATATTTATTCAACGAATGATTGAATGAGTAAATTTCTTGACAGAGTGAATTGATTTCAAGTCCCTGTTAACAAGTAAGGCAGCTTCCGCACTAGTTGAATGGAAGTGCATGTTTAGCTATGCAAGGAAAGTTCATTCCCTTATTCATTTATTCTCCATGTACTTATTTATTCACTCATTCAAAAAACATCTATTTAGCACTGACTATGTGCAAGTCACTGTGATGGGAGACACAAAGTCACATTATGAGAGACAGGAAGATGGACAGGAAAGGTTTTTCCATCCTTAGAAAAGTTGTAAATATGTTTATGTTGTAGAGAGGCATGACCAATTAGAGTCTCACATACGGGCCAAATCACAAAAGCTCAAGTGCTTTGGTTGGAGATTCCCTTACACAGGGATCTATGGGCTTATTTCAGATAGTTTTTGCATGACAGAAACCTGATGTTACTTTCACATGGAGGGATCTCTATGAAGAGTGCACATTTTAAAATATTTTCATTTATTTGTAAGGAGAGAGAGACAGAGACAGAGACAGAGACAGAGAGAGAGAGAAAGAGAGAGAGAGAAAGAGAGAGAATAAATAATACTGGTGTACCAGGGCCTCTAACCTGTGTAAATAAACTCCAGACACATGTGCCACTTTGTAAACCTGGCTTTACATGGGTACTGGAGCATCAAACTGTTGGGCTTTGCAAACAAGTGTCTTACCCACACAGTTATCTCTCCAGCCCAAGTATGCATTTTTTGTGTATATATGTGTGTGCATGTGCAAATGGGGGCCAGAGGTCAATGTTGAGTGTCTTTCTCACTGCTCTCCGGATTGGATTTCTGAGATAGTATTTCTCACAGACCCAGAGATAACCAATTTGGCTAGGCAAGCCAGTCAGCAAGCCCCAGGTAACCTCTGTGTCCCCAGCCTTGAGATTAAAGACATGCACTACCATTCCTGGCTTGTGTGTGGGTGCTGGGGAGCCAAACAAACCCAGGTCCTTGTGCTGTGTGAGAAGAACTTGACTGACAGAATCATCTCCCTACTAGGGATATGCATCCTTAGTGGCGTACTGCTAGCTGACCACTGGATTGTCCTTCTGGAGCAGATGCTGTGCCATCTATGCTGTTGACAAAAGTGGGTCTTGGGCAGCTCAGACCCAGGCTGTCTTTGTACCAGCTGGTAGCCATCCTGAAGAGCAAGTCACCCTTGTGTGTGGCTTCCTCCTGCTCTGGTGCTCAAGTGCAGCACAAAGTCACAGCCAGGATAAACTTGAAGAGGACATAAGAACTCAAAATCACGTGCAAGTTAGTTTAAGGCAGAACAATCCTTTCCATGATATAGATCTTAGTTTCCAAAATCTTTTTCTTCTACATCACCTCAGTGGCTCTTTTAAGGTACTGATTTCTTTTCTCCATCCACTTTACTGAAGAGAGCATGGAGTCTCTAAGTAGGATTCTCATTTGCTCAGGTTCACACTGTCCACAAGCGGTTAAAACTGGAACACACTTTACCCCAAAGCACCACAAAGCTTCCATGTCATCTGTGGGAGGACAGAGAATCCTTTCTCCATTTGCCTAAAGATGTTAAGTAATACAGCCCCCCACCAAGAGTCCCTGGGATGCTGGCATCAGACATCTTCCTGGATGACTGGTGTGGTTGACAGGTGGGGAGAGGTACTCCACATTTATGCTTGTCAGCTCCCAGAATGTATTAAGGTATCAAGAGAAGACAGCACTGAGGCGACTTTGGGCTACAGCCAAGCCCACAGGCACCAAGCGAAGGCATCTACTGAGCTTGGCCTTTGTGCCCTGAATCCTGCCAAGTGAAACTGCTCAGGGGTCACAGATCTATGGGTACCATTTAGTGTTTGAAGCCACCACTATGAAGGACCCCTTCAAAGGACATGAGGGGTATCTGCCTGCAGGCTTTTGTATAGAGCCAGGAATCCAGGATTCAAGTCCCTCGTCTACCTTCCATAGCATATATGGCCTTGAGTAAGACTTCAGAAAATGGAGATAATGTGACAAACTCCATCTACAGCACCAGTTTTGGGGGAGGATCAAACAACAGAGGGTGGAAGAATATCCCTTGGAGGGCTGGAAGGATGGCTCAGCAGTTAAGTGCACTTCTTGAGCAACCCCAAGGGCCTAAACTGCCCAAGTTCAAATTTCCAGATCACACTTATATGAGAGAGACAGAGAGAAGGAGAGAAGAGAGCGAAAAAAAGGGGCAAAAGGAGGGATGAGGTACCTAAAGCAGAGGAGTGAAACCATCTTAAACTTCCATTCCTCAGAGCCCAAGGTCAATATGCAGCCACTGGACCAAGACAGACAGTGGCTCAGGAAGCTCATGCTGAGAACTGGGAAGGTTAATATTGTCAACTTGTCATGTTCTAGACATGTCTCTGAGGGAATTTCTAGACTGGGTTAATTGAGGTGGGAAGACCCATCCTAAGGATGGATGGTACCATTGCATGCACTGGAGTCCTGGGCTCATCCTCGATGTGAGCAGTCCCATTGCATGGACTGGGGTCCTGGACTCACCCTAGCGGTCAGCAGCTCCATTGCATGGACTGGGGTCCTGGACTCACCCTCACTGTGAGCAGCCCCATTACATGGACTGGGGTCCTGGGTTTAATCAAAAGGAGAAAGTGGGGTAAGCTGCAGCATTCACCACTCTCTACTTCCTGACTGTAGATGCCATGTGACCAGCTGCTGCATGTTCCTGTCACAATGACTTCACTACCACGATGGACTGTCCTCAGACCATGAGCCAAAAATAAACCCATGTTTTCTTAAGTTGCTTTTGACAGGTGTTTTGTTGCAGCAACAAGAAGAGCAACTGACACTCTCACTAATGCCAGTTTACAAGCCAGGCAATGAACTAGGACCCATTGGTACAGATGACAGGGAAGCAGAATTTGGCTTCATATTAATTATAATAACATTAACCAATATATATTGGGTGTTTTCTTTGTGCCAAGTCCTTTGCTAAGTTCCTAGCCTATGTAAATA
>PVHP010021980.1:7975-29037 GCA_004024765.1 Zapus hudsonius
ACCACCGGTGATAGAAAATGAGCACGACAAAATGGCAAACCAAAAGTCCCCAAGAGCTCTCCTTAGATCCTGTCCATCTTGGAAAGTTCCTTGGAAAACCCTGGCTGGTGCTAAGGGTCGAAGGAAAAAATCAGCTTCGTGGAAGAAAGATCTAAAATAATCCAGCAAAACATCCAGTCCCAACACATCAAGAAGAGCTAACATCGACACATGACCACAGGTTACAGGTCCCAGATGTTGTTATGGTTGGATTACATGAACTTGGAAAGTTCAGGCATGAAATGCCTGAACGATAACAATAGAAAACAGATCAAAAGCCCGAGAAAGAAATCAAGAGAAATGAAAAACAGAAGGAACATGAAAGAAGAGAATCACAATTTGACACCAAAGAGGAGTCAATGTTGAAGGTTTGGCTGGCAGTTGACCCAGAACCAGATGAGAATTTTTTAGCCTTATTGGAGGTATGAGGTTACAATCCTTGACATTTCTGGGACCTTAGGTGTAAGAGTCCCCTAAGAGTCTCCGAGGCTCATCCTTCCCATTTAAATAGGAGACGGTGTTTGAAGCCACGCTAATCTTTTGATACACGGTTCCTTCCTAAATGACCTCCTCCACTGAGGCCAACAAACAAGGACATAAGGCCAACATATACTTGTGTGTGCAAGTGCAAATGTGTGTGGAGACCAGAGGTCAACATCAGGAGTTTTGTCAATCACTCTCTACTTTATTTCATTGAGAAGAGAGGCTCTCTTCACTGAACTCAGAGCTCATCCAGTCAGCAAGATAAGCTCGCCTGCCTCCAATGATACTCCTGTCTCCATTTACCCAGCATTGGAATTACAGGCACAGGCCACCATGCTCAGCATTTTCAGTGAGTCCTGGGGATCTGGACTCAGGTCCTCATACTTGTACTCTAAGAACTTTACCTACTGAGTCATCTCCCCAGCCTCTGATTCTATTTTTAATTAGAATAAAGAAAATGAAGCCAGGCGTGGTGGCACATGCCTTTCTTTAATCCCAGCACTTGGGAGGCAGAGGTAGGAGGATTAGCATGAGTTTGAGGCAATTTGAGACTACAGAGTGAATTCAAGGTCAGCCTGGGCTAGAGAGAGACCCTACCTCAAAAAAAATAAAGATAGATAGATAAGAAGAAAGACAGGAAGGAAGGAAGGAAGGAAGGAAAGAACGAAGGAAGAAAGGAAGGAAGGAAGGAAGGAAGGAAGGAAAGAAGGAAGGAAGGAAGGAAGGAATAAAGGAAGTAAGGAAAGAACGAAGGAAGGAAGGAAGGAAGAAGGAAGGAAGGAAAGAAAGAAGGAAGGAAGATTAAGAAGCCACAATGTTTGAGTGTCTTGTACGTGGCCACATCTGATGCATGATTATAGCCACAATTCAAATCTGGCCCCCTAGCTTCACTCCAAGCCACATGAACCCACCAGAAGTTAAAATACATTAACACATGTAAAGTCCCAGAACCAGCAGTGAGGAGGTGAAGGAAGTGGACGAGAAGGTGTCCTAGGAGCCAAAGAGGGAACACTTTGAAGGAGAGGCAAATAGTCAGAGGCTGCAGGGAAACCTGGAGAGATAAGGAATAAATACACCTGATTGGATTTCGCAGTGAAGAAGTCCTTGGCCTGGCTGGCAAGCTGCTCAGCAAAGAGGTGAGATCAGCAGCCAGCCAAAGCTTGATGGACAGCTGAAGGGAGGTGATGACAAGGCTTCAGTGCTGGAGAGACAACTCATTCATGAAGTTTGGCGAGGGACAGAGAGAGCTAGGGGCGGCTAGGAGTTCGGGTTGCTATCATTTTAAGAGCCCAAAAGGCTTGGGGTAGTTATGTAATATCTGAGGCCCCTGAGTAAGTGGGTGGAAGGGCTGCAGGAGATCCTCAGGAGGCAAGAGAACAGGAGAGGGAAGGGGGTCAAAAATGTAGATAAGTGTGCCTCTGTGATGCAAGACATTAAGAGAAGTCAGACAAATAATGTGAATTTCTTCAAAGAATCTAGGGGCTAGAGAGTCTGTCTAAAAGGGAGGGACAGGCCTGGGGTGCTTTAGCTGGGTTTGGAGATAGTATAAAGGCTCTGAGCAGTACTGAGATTGCAAAGCATGCTGGGATCACAGAGCTTTGAGGTTTCCAGTGGCTCACAGCAGCCCATTTGTATGTTTTGTTTTGTTTTTTTAAAATATGGTCTAGAATTCATGGTGAGGTCAACAGGGGCTAGTATGGAATATCTTGTTCCAAAAGAAAGAATGAGCTAAACCAATAAAGATCATAAAATAAGATCGAAGAGAAACATTTAATCTGCTCAAAGGAACAAACTTCAAACATTTTCTGAGGACCTGTCTTACAGTCACAGAGGCAGGTCTGCAGAGTGTCTGCTTGGTAACCTGGATCACGTTATGAAAAGCCCTTGAAAGGAAAACCTTCCCAAATGAACCCAAATTCAATAACCCAGACTGGGCCATAGGAGTGAGAAAACTACACATTTTTACATTCAATGGGATTTTGCATTTTAAAATTAATGGTAGGCACTGAAACAGCATGGTGGCAATGCAAGATTTACAAGCAATGTGACATTCTGGCTTTAAACCTTCAACTCGGAGCTGTGGTCACTGCTCTCTCCTGTTCAAGTCCTTCTATAAACTTAATTCAGACTCATCCAGGAGAGATGGGGATGCGGACAAAAGACTACCCTCCCAGAATGTTGGAGAACCTTCTGCAAGGTGAGTGAGAGAGGAGTGAGACCTCACCTTCCTGGATGGAGACTCTGAGAGGTGATCATCCTATGGCAGGCACTTGGCTGGTGACAAGGCCTGACATTGATCGAGGGTTCCCTACACCAAGGTTCACAAAGGCTGTGAACAGGTTTTCAGGGGATCCAGACAACCACCTAGGCCTACTAACCACCCCTGTCGCCATCATGTTGGAGATAAGAGAGCGAAGACAGGCTGATATGGTTGCACAGTTGACAGAGCAGAGCCAGGACAGGAGCCCACGTGTGTCTGACTCCAGTCCCAAGTTTCAAACTATGACGCTTGATTGCTTCTTATCTTAAATAAAGACTCAACTGCCTGTATTTCTGGCCATCTTGGTCTCCAGCAACCCAGGAAGATTCTAGAAGTGATGACGGAGGAGTTTCAGAGTACTCTCTGAGTTCTCAGCATCAATGTTGGAGGAGGGCACTGAGTGGCCCACTCATTGGGTAGGCAAGATGGCTGTGCTGTTTCAAGTGTTGTTTTCCATGGTGAGGGAGAGGAAGACTGAGGAAAGGAGAGTCTGTGAGACAGTTCACCTAGCACACAGAGGCACCAGTCAGCCATGAAGGAGACCAGAGCAGCTTTGATGGAGAGAGGAGGCGGAGAAGAATCCTGGCTACTGAGCTTGATATCATTGGTGCCTTCTCTCCACAGCGAGTCGCCATGTCCTGGTGTGCCAGGCAATGGGATGCCTGGGATGGGGTCATGGGGGGGGCAGAAACACTCTGTCTGGGAAGATGGCATTACAACACAGTACAAAGGTAGCCTAGCCTACAAAGACACTGCCCAGAAACACATGGACTTAGCCTCAGATGAGACCATAGCCCTTAATGACCCCTTAATCACAGTCCTGTGAAATGCTTAGCATAGGACCTGGGTACATGGTGCCCAGACTCTGGACCCATTGAAACTTGGAGCTAACAGATGCCTGATGTTCCCAAGGGCCGTGGGATATTGTTATGTCATCATAGATAACAGAGACTGGGTCCAAGGAGGCTTCCTAGATGGCAGGATCTTCATGTGTGTGTGGTGTGCATGCATGTATGTTTGTATGTGTATGGGGCCATACATGCACAGCGGTCAATGTCGGGTCACTGCATAGTAAATCCACATTATTTTTTGAGGCAGGGACTCTCACAAAACGTAGAGCTCTCTGATAAGGCTAGACCAGCTAGGTAGCAAGCCGTAGGGATTTTGAGGTCTTTGTCTTCTCAGCATGGGGATTATAGGGAACTATGACCATGCCCTGCTGTTATATGTGTTCTAGGATTCCTATATCAGGTCCTCCTGCTCACACACAGCCACTCCACCCACTGAGGTATAACTGCAGCCCCGAGAAGATAGAATCATTATTCCATGATTCCAAGATTCCTCTTCTCAGACCTTCCAAGCAGCCCTGGCTTCCTGTGGCTTTCCCATTTTTTTAGCTAAAAGTGATTCTGCCAATAGACAGCAATAGAAACAAACCATTAATTGTTCTCTAATCCATATGCCAATGTAATACTTTCAATGGTGGTGTGAAATCCTGCGTGCCAGGGGCAATATTTTATCAGCTCATGTTTCTTCATTGGGAGATTCAGAAAAATATAATTTCATCTTTCCTTTTCTGACTCAGGGGGAGAACTGCAAAGTATTGAATTTGCCATTTGGGTAAGTGAGAGTAACATGGAGGGAAGGACCTTTGGGGGCCTGAACAAACAGATTCATGGAAGCTGTACATGCCTGTAAATCGCCTTTGAAGAGGAAGGAGCCATTTTCCACCAAGTGACCATGTCTAAAAATCCAGCAGGTAGAACTAGCTACAAAGAACGAGAACATTCAAACATTGAACTAGTGGTAAAAGCTGTCCATGGGCTAAGAAGTGACCTCGGGTTATGAGAACAAGTGAGACAGAAGGTGGGGCTCTGGAAGAAATGGGGAGAATAAACATGCTGAGTTTCAGAGGATGATTGGGAGGAAAATGATCAAGGGAGAAGGCAGCGAAAAGATGGATGTGAACTATGGATGTAAGAAGAAAATAACAGAGCAGAGGGCTCTGGGTGTCAGGAGGACATGGGGGTAAGGTGCCTGCCTCCAGGACAAAGGGATATAGGCAGAGAGGGCAAGAGAGAGAAGAAGAGGCACAGCAAAGAAGGAGGAGACAGGCCCCATATTAAAGATCCCTGAAGAGATCTATATGCATGTAGAAGCAAACAGAATGCCATAATGTAAATGTCATAAAAATCAACTGTACACAGCCTAGACTGTGACTGGCACAGAAACACTCAGTGATATTGTTGGATGACCAGACAATTACTGGAAGGCTAAGATGTCGATGAGGGAAGAGAAAGACTTCACTCAACTCATTCCTGCTTCTATCCACCCATCTCTCCATCCACCCACTCATCAGCAGAGGCTAAGGCTTTGCTTTAAGCCTAGCGTCATAGGTGTTGAGAAGAAAGCCACAAAGCAGGCAGCCAAGGGTCCCTGCGCTCAGGAAGTTCCCACTGCAGTCAGGGAATATGGGAGGTATACAAGCAAGCAAAGCATGGCAAAATGAAAGAAATGAATCAAGGCTTAGCAGCGGAGGAGTCATGAGCAGATGATTAGAGATCTGACAGAAGAAGAGAATGATGGGAAGAAGCCAATCATATGAAGAGCCAGAAGAACATTCCAGGCAGAGCCAAGAGCAAGCCTGATTCTGCTGCAGACTGAATGTTTGCGTCTTCCCAATAATTCATACGCTGAACTCTCATCCCCACAGTGATAGAGGTAGAACCTTTGGGAGGCAACCAGGTCATGGGGGTGGTTTCTTATGAATGGGATTAATGCCCTTCTCAGGAGGAGCTGAGCAAAGTGCTTGGTTCACAAGCAAGAGGACCTGAGTCTTATCCCCAGTACCCACATAAAAACTGGGCAGGGTGGTATAAACCTAGAATCCCGAAGCTGGAGAGGCAGAGACAGGAGGGTTCCTGGAGCTTGCTGACTAGCTAGCCTGGATGAATCAGTGAGCTCTGGGTTCAGTAAAAGATCTTGTCTCAAAAAACTAAGGTGGGGAATTGGGGAATTGGGGGAGGGGGGAATTGGGGAAGTCGGGATAACAACGCATGGTTTGCCCACTAAATAATGTAACTCATTATGGACAATAAATATTAAAAAAAAAAAAAAACTAAGGTGGGACTTCCTACTGGGAGAGAACAGCAAACCAGGAAAGGAGCACATGTGCAATGGAGGAGCCAAAGCCTGAGGGAGGCAATCAACAGCTTTTAAATTCGGCCAAATATTCCACTTACTGAGGAGGATCCCTTAACTGGAACTGGGAACTTAGGGCGATATGCACTGGGAGCCGGACTCTTTGGACCTCAATGAGAGATGCACTAAGTGAGCGATTGATGGAGAGGTTACTAAAAGTAGAATCTAGCTAATTCAGAAATGTGTATCTAAGTTAACCTATACCGATCTCACTCTCCGATGGAGATTTTGTTTGGATCTTTCAGAATGCTGAGAGAGAGCTGTGGCTCATCCAACCTTACCAATGAACCGCAGGCCAATAGCTGACATCCTGGCAAGAGATGAGCCACCCCAGACATACCATGGAGGATCCATATGGAACCCTGCAGAGAATGATGGGATGAACAAGTGACCCATAGTCACAGCCAATCAGTCAACACAGGATAAGCCAGTGAGACAGACACCAATGATTTTCGACACAACCTAAAGCAGAAGTACAGAGACCCCTAAGTTCTCAACAATAAAGCAGCCTTAATACTCACCCTCCATGACTCAGGGAACAGAGCAGAAGAGGGGGCGGAAAGATTGTGAGAGCCTTGGTGGGGGAGAATATCCAGAGACACGCCCCCCCCCCAGTAACAACACACCAGGGCTGGCAGAACCAGGCTGACTCCTAGGCTATCCATGGTCCCCAGCCCCAAGGACTGATCCAGACTGCCAACAGAGGAGGATATCCAGCTGATTGGGGATGGGGAAGAGGGACATTGGGGAACTGGGGATAACAACTCATTGTTTGCCCATTAAACAATATGTGTGTGATGCACACATTATGGACAATAAAAAATTTTTAAAAATACATAAATTCCAGGACATCCTTGCACTGTAGGGTGTCCTAATGTGTAATAATGCTTAGACTATTGAGTTTATCACTCCTGACATCTGGCAATTCCTTGGCGTTGTAATTCATGTTGATCACGCACATCAGTCCATAGGAAAGAAGGAGCAGTATCGGCTGGATGTTAGTTAGGAGAGGCTGGAATGACAGGAAGTCACTGCTGAGACCATGTACCTCTGCAACTGAGCAGTTTTGGAATGCTATAAAAGCAAATGCCTTCACACAGGACTCCTGATAGGGGAGGAGAGGAATGATTGAAAGTTACACAGAATCAAACAATATATTAATATTTTCTTGATATATTTCCTTTATTCAAATTGATAGATGTAAGCCGGGTGTGGTGGCACACGCCTTTAATCCCAGCACTTGGGAGGCAGAGGTAGGAGGATCACCATGAGTTCAAGGCCACCCTGAGACTACAGAGTGAATTCCAGGTCAGCCTGGACTAGAGCGAGACCCTACCTCGAAAAAAAAAAATTCAGCTTCAAATTGATAGACGTAGCTATAATGGAAATATAAATCCTGAAATTTGAAATTAAATATATACTGGTGAACATTTGAAGTAGATGTACTTAAAATAAATATATTGAATTAATTTTTATAAATGAAAAAAAAAAACTAAGGTGGGGATCAGTTGAGGAAGGCTCCTGGTGTCAATCACTGGCTTCCGCATGTATTCACCAGTACTTGCACGTGCATCACACACATATATGCTAAGCAGGTGGGGGTGGTGGTGAGGTGAGGGTCAGGCTGGCCCAGCTTCCATGTTCTTGGTCCCATAAGAGCTCTAAGCGGTAGAAAGGAGGCAGCAATGCAGAGAAATAGAAGGGAGTCGATACCCATATCACTCTGAACCCACCTGATCTCAGAAGCTAAGCAGGGTTGGGCCTGGTTAGTACATGGATGGAAGGAAAATTAAGACAATTTCCCTTAATAATCACCCACCTTGCAGAAAGGTGAATTCCAAACAGAAAATGCTGTTGCTATAAAGCATTAACTCATTCTTCATCGATCACCTCTTCAGGCATTTTTGATCACCTCCATCGGTGATTAGGATTCTCCTTTGAACAGGCTGCAGCATCTTATCAGCATCTGCTCGTTCGTTAAGGAGTGGTACCGAATTTTTGACCTATGTCCATCTTATCTGCATAAGTGCCCCAATTATCTCTTTGAAAATCGTCTTTAACAGTTGGCATGGGAAAATGCTCATACCACAGATCAAGAACCGGCAAGCTATAGATCACCAGCCAAATGCTTAGTTTTATAAAGTTTTATTGAGACAGTCACATGGGTTTGTTTATACATTACCTAAGGCTGTTTTCATACAACAATGGCAGAGTTGAGTAATTGCCACAGAGACCACATGGCCTGCCAAGCACAAATCTGCCCTAGACAGGAAATGTTTGTTGACCCAAGTGACAAAATATTACCAAGTCCAATTTCCAAAATACACATTTTATATATATGTATATGCACATATATAGACAAACATTTGGGAGAACGTTTAACAAAATGTAATCTAGGAATCCATCTGAATTTGAAAGCCTCTTGCTTTCACCCACCACCAGTCATGGCAAAATCCTCCTTAGAGAGCATGCGCACACACACACACACATGTGTCTCCCACATAAACATGCATGCACAAAGAGAGACGGGAGTCTGGATGTGGTGGCATGTGCCTTTAATCCCAGCACTGGGAGGCTGACACAGGAGGATTGCCATGAGTAAGCCTAACCCAAGAATGGGTTGTCATAAAATGTTTACTGGTGAGTTATTTATTCAAAAAGTCTTAAATGAAAGCAATAAAATAACTGAGTATGGTGGCTCATTCCTATAATCCTAGCATTTGGAAGGCTGAGGTAGGAGGCCTGGGCAACAGAATGAGTTCCAGATCAGCCTGGACTACGGTGACATCCTGCCTCAAAAACCAAACCAAAGGTCTTTATGGAGCCTGCGTGGTCTGAGAGAGTGAGACTTCTTATTTGGTGAACTTTGCTCTAGGCTTTTCCAGGTGTTTCTTGGTGTTGTTTTGATTTTTTTTGTTTACTTATTGATTGATTTTTTGAGAGAGAGAGAGAGAGAGAGAGAGAGAGAGAGAGAGAGAGAGAGAGAGAGAGAGAGAGAGAGAGAGAGACTCTCTATGTAGCCCTGGCTGGCCTGGAACTCACTTTGTAGACCAGGCTGGCCTCAAACCTGCAGGAATCCTGCCCCTGTCTCCTGAAAATTCATGGGGACGTCAGGTAGCACCAAGCTTAACTGACTTTCCTAGTTCATCCTAGAGGTTCCGTGCTCTGAACCCCAAGCAAACTGGACAACCGATCCATGCTGGCCTTGAAGGGCCCCTACAGAAGATCATTTACTCCTGGAAACCTTACTTAGTGTAACCATTGCTTCCCAGATCCAGTGTGGGGTTTGGGGGATAAACCTGGGCTCAGTTAAGGACGATGGTCAATGAAAAGGCTATTTTCACTTTGTCTCAAAATACACTTGTGCAAATAGCTAGACTTTGTGTGACATTACGACATTACAAGTAGCTAGAAAGTTATAAATTATTTTTTAAAATATTCTTATTTATTTACGAGAGAGTATGAGTGTACCAGGGCCTCTAGCTGCTACAAACTCCAGACACATATGCCACTTTGTGTATCTGGTTTTATGTAGGTACTGGGGAATGAAATCTGGGCTGACAGACTTCCCAAGCTAGTACATTTACCTACTGAGCTAACTTGCCAGGCCCCATAAAATTATTTTTTTGGCATGAATGTGTATATGTATTTATGGTATGTGTATATATTATGGGGCACACACATGTGGGAGTGTGTGTGTGTGTGTGTGTGTGTGTGTGTGTGTGTGTGAAAGCTCAGAGGTTTCAACAAATCTAACTAGCCAGATTTCTCCTGGGATTCCCCACCTCCACCTCCCATGCTCTGGGATGACAGGTGGCCACCACAGCCACCCAACATAACTATGACAGATGCTGGAAAACCAAACTCAGCCTCCTGCTCACACGGACAAGTGTTTTATCTACTGAGCCATCTCCTCAGCCCCAAGCTATCATATAATTCTAAAATCAAACCAGTAGAGTTCAGCGTGCAAGAGGAAGTCCTTATTAACACATTGAGAAGCTTGTGGAATGATTCAGTAGATAGAGTGCTTTCCTAGCATTCACAAAACCCTGGGTTTGAATCCTAGCACTGCATAAACCAGGCATGGTTTGAAAAACTTTTAATCCCAACACTCAGGATGTGCCAGGAAGAAAGATGAAAATTTTAAGGTCATCCTTAGCCACATAACAGAATTCAAGGCCAGCCTGAGCTATATGAGACCTTGTCTCAAAAAGATTTACACTGAGATGTCAGTAATTTCCTAGATATATCTAAAGATATCTAGTAGCTTTCTTTTATGTTTCTGGGTCGAAGTACCCAACCAGGAGCATCTTAAGGAAGAAAAGGGTTTATTTTTGGCTTACAGTTTCAAGGAAAAGTCCACTACGGTGAGAAAGCACGGCAGGAGCAGGAACCCAGGATCACATCATCACAGCAGCAGGCAGCGAGCAGAGTGATGAATGCTGAGTGCTCAGTGAGATCTCTCCTTCTTAGACAATCCAGGAAGCCAGCCCTTGGGGTGGTGCTGCCCACAGGTAAGATGGTTCCTCCCACCTCACCGACATGATTAAAGATTTGTTTCCATAGTGATTCTGAATCCTGTCAATTTGACAACTGGAGATTGACCGTCAGAAGTAGTAAAACAAGACCATCCTAGGTAAATCTGAGCATATGGTCCTAGACCACAGCATGATGGGAAAACAAGAGTAACCCCATGCACCCTGTGAGTTCATACAGGGTCTTCCTTCCCTCAGGCAGCCCCGTGCTTGGCACCACTTTCTATTGTCACCCTTAAATTCCTTTTATTTGTAATTTTTATCAGTCCTTATGGATAATATACCTTTGCAACATTGCTAAATATCTCTAATCACTTTTGAAGCACTTTTCATGGGAGAACAGTAATGTCATTGACAAATGCTATTCCTAGTCCTCTCAGTTCTAGAGCATCCAATATTCCCTTGGCTCTGACTCCAAAAGCAGGTAGAATTGTATTTGCTTCTTCCTTTGGACTCTGATAAACATTAGTATTTTGTAATGTCATTTTTTTATTGTTTTTTTGAGGCAAGGTCTCACTCTAGCCCAGGTTGTGAAAGTGGGGATAGAAGGAATGTATCTCAGCATAATAAAGGCCATTTATGACAAACCCATAGCCAACATCATACTAAATGTGGAAAAACTTGAAGCATTTCCATTAAAATCAGGAACAAGACAAGGGTGCCCACTGTCCCCACTTTTATTAAATGTACTATTGGAAGTCTTAGCTATAGCAGTAAGGCAAGAGACACAAACCAAAGGGGTACAAATCAGAAAGGAAGAGATCAAATTATCATTATTTGCAGATGATATGATTCTTTACATAAGGGACCCTAAAGACTCTATCAACAAACTGTTAGAGCTAATAAACACTTTTAGCGACATAGCAGGATACAAAATCGACACATAGAAATCAGTAGCCTTCCTACATACTAACAACAAACAGGCTGAGGATGAAATCAAGGAAACACACCCATTCACAATTGCCTCAGAAAAAAATAAGGTACATTGAAATAAACTTAACCAAGGGAGTGAAGGATCTCTACAGTGAAAACTTTAAAGCACTCAAAGAAATTACAGAAGACACTAGGAAATGGAAGACATCTCATGTTCCTGGATTGGAAGAATCAATACTGTGAAAATGTCTATCTTACCAAAAGCAATCTGCACATTTAATGCAGCCCCCATCAAAATTCCAATGGCATTCTTCACCGAAATAGAAAAAAAATATCCTAAAATTCATTTGGAATCACAAAAAAATGAGAATAGCCAAAACAATTCTAGGCAATAAAAATAAAGCTGGTGGTATCCCCATACCTGATTTTAAGATATATTACAGAGCCATAGTAACAAAAACAGCATGGTACTGGCACAAAAACAGGCATGTAAATCAATGGAACAGGAAAGAGGACCCTGATGTAAAAGTCAGACAATTACAGTCATCTGATTTTTGACAAAAAGGACAAACTATTCACTGGACAAAAGGCAGCTTCTTTAACAAATGGTGCTTGGAAAATTGGGTATCTGTATGTAGAAGGATGAAAATAGATCTTTATCTCTCTCCATGCACAAGAATCAAGTCCAAATGGATCAAAGACCTTAATATCACACTTACTACAACTCTGAAACTGCTAGAGGAAAAAGGAGAGGAAACATTTCAACATATTGGCATCAGCAAGGACTTTCTCAACATAACCCAAGTTTCTCAGGAAGTAAAGTCACTAATCAACAATTGGGAGCTCATGAAATTAAAAAGCTTTTGTACAGCAAAGGACACTGTGAATAGAGCAAAGAGGCAACCACACAATGGGAGAAAATCTTTGCCAGCTATACATCTGACAGAGGATTAATATGCAGGATTTACAAAGAACTCAAAACACTAAATAATAAGAAATCAAGCAACCCAATCAAAAAATGGGCAACAGAACTGAATAGAGAGTTCTCAAAAGAAGAAATACAGATGGACTATAAACATCTAAAAGCATGTTCTATCTCCTTAGCAATCAGGGAAATGCAAATTAAAACTATTCTGAGATTCCATCTCACTCCTGTCAGAATGGCCACCATCAAGAAAACAAATGACAATAAATGCTGGTGAGGATTCGGAAAAATAGGAACATTGTTGGTGGGAATGTAAACTGGCACAGCCATTGTGGAAAGCAGTGTGGAGGTTCCTGAGACAGCTGAAAATAGATTTACCATATGCCCCAGCTATACCACTCCTTGGCGTATACCTAATGACTAGTCACTACTCTGGAGATATTTGCTCATCCATGTTTATTGTGGCTCTATTTACAATAGCTAGGAAATGG
The DNA here is from genome assembly GCA_004024765.1 of Zapus hudsonius. Classification (NCBI taxonomy): domain Eukaryota; kingdom Metazoa; phylum Chordata; class Mammalia; order Rodentia; family Dipodidae; genus Zapus; species Zapus hudsonius. The sequence goes on from PVHP010021980.1 coordinate 20,783, forward strand.
AACCAGCTTAGATGTCCCTCAACTGTTAAATGAATAATGAAGAGTTGGTCCATTTATACCATGGAGTACTATTCAGCTATAAAGAAAAATGAAATTATGAAATTTGTAGGGAAATGGATGGATCTGGAAAGGATCATACTAAGTGAGGTAACTCAGGCCTAGAAAGCCAAACACCCTGTTTTCTCCCTCATATATTGGTACAGCCAGTAACCATAGATTTATATTAGAAGAACTTCAGTGCCAGAGATGGGATTCCTTCCAGTGAGTTGTTGGCCAGGGAGGTTCCTGAGGCCCCCAAAACATTACAGGTCATTGCTAAGGCTCAGGGTTGCACACCAGAATGAGATGGAAAGACCCTATTGGCTTTTTTTTTATTGTCCATAATTAGTTACATTATTTAGTGGGCCAACAGTGAGTTATTATCCCCAATTCCCCAATGCCCCCCTCCCCCATCCCCACTCAGCTGGATATCCTCCTCCATGGGCCGTCTGGATCAGTCCTTGTGGCAGGAGACCATGGGTAGCCTAGTATTCATCCCAGTTCTCCTGGCCCAAGTGTGTTGTTACTGAGGGGTACCATGCCTCTGGATCGTCTCCCCCACCACGGCTCTCACAATCTTTCCGCCCCCTCTTCCGCTCAGTTCTCTGAGTTGTGGTGGGTGAGTATTAAGGCTGCTTTACTGTTGTTGAAGACCACCATGCTTGGCCTGCAGGTCACTGAGAAATCAAGCTGGAGCTGAGCTGGAAACCTCCTCCCTGTTAACCAGCTGACAGAAAGCTGGAAAAATCTATGGCTGCATGCAGCCCTATGGGAGAGAGAAGTCATCAATGGTGGTGAGCAGGCTTAAGACGGGCCAGCCAGGCCAAATGTGCCAACTGGGGCAATAGTGGCACATCTATTGTGGGGGAAACCAACTGCTTTCTAATTGGACTCAAGGCCCACTCCACAGGAGGGAAAGCATGCCTGGTATTGAAGACCTAGTCAAAACCCTATATTGGGGTGGTCATGAGCCCTAGGAGAGTAGCACCTGCTGTTGTTTGGCTAAACTCCCATACAAGCACTTTTTTCTTAAATAGTACCCATATAATAATGTCACTCTCACTTTTGGTTTGAGAAGCTTCTCTTTCAGATGGTGGTGACTCAAGGGATAACTCAAAAGACACCATAGTGCTGAGAAGAAACAACAGTGGAGTGTTCAGCACTAAGACATCTCTATCACACTTCCTGAGGCTCAGGGTCTATTGTGGAAGAGGTGGAGGAAAGATTGTAAGAATCAAAGGAAGGGTAAGACTGCTTACAGTGCAAACTTCCAGACACAAAACGACCTTGACTTTGCAGTGGCTGATAATACCTACACATTCTGGGAGGAAAAGATGATGACACCAAAACAAAACAGAGACTAATTTAGAGAGGGAAGAGATATGGGGGAGGGTGGGGAGGGAATCATAGTGGCTTATGATTTATGATTATAGAAGCTATCAATAAAAGTTATAAGACAAGAATTATATTTATTTCTTCCTTTGGACTCTGACAACCAGCATTTTGTAATGTCATTTTGTTGTTGTTTCTTTGAGGCAGGGTCTCTCTCTAGCCCAGGTTGACCTGGAACTCACTCTGTAGGTCCAAGCCAGGCCTCAAACTCACAGCAATCCTCCTACCTCTGCCTCCTAAGTGCTGGGACTAAAGGGAATTGCCACCATGCCCAGCCCTTAATATCATAATTTTAGTGTCAGTTTTGAAATAGAATAACATTATAAAAATAATTTGGTGAATTTATAAAAATATATTGGTCTTTTAATCATAGAAAATTAAAGAAATATTTTTACTACTTTTTTAAATTAGTGTAATGAGTCACACTTTCATACATGTTTTGTTTTTGAAGATCCTCCTTCCCTGTCTCCATCCCATTCCCCTGTCCCCTTCCTGCTGGTCTCCTTCCCCTCCCCAATAGTTCCCTTCTTCCACGTCTTAGGTGCCCCATTGCCCTCTTGCTTTTTCTCCCTCCCTCCCCTGAACACCTCCTTTCCTCCTCTCACAATCCCCTTTGTAGTTCTATGACCTACTTGATGGATAACTAGGCTAGTACCACTTCTTAGCAATGAACACAGCAATAAACATGACTGCACATGTATCTCTGTATGGTGACTTGGAGTCCTTTGAGTATATAAACAGAAGTAGTTTAGTTGGGCCATATAGTAGCTCTATTTTTAGTTTCTAAGAAACTTTCCACAGTGGCTCCACCAGTTAATACTCCCATTAACAGTGAGGGAAGGTTTCTCTTTCTCCAGCTTGTCGCCAGCATTGGTTAGCATTTGTTTTCTTGACATTAGCCATTCTGCCTGGAGGGAGACTGAATCTCAAAACAATTCTATTTTTGCATTCTCTTGATCATCTGTATTTTCTTTCCTGTGTGTGTGTGTGCATTGGTTAGCATTTGTTTTCTTGACATTAGCCATTCTGCCTGGAGGGAGACTGAATCTCAAAACAATTCTATTTTTGCATTCTCTTGATCATCTGTATTTTCTTTCCTGTGTGTGTGTGTGTGTGTGTGGTATGCTTGCATGTGTGGGTGTTTGAGTAGACATGTATGCAGGTGCAGGTGTGCAGGTGTGTCTAGGCCAGAGGTTAATATCCTGAATAGCTCTATATCTTATTATTGTGAGTCAGGGTCTCTTACTGAACATAAAAGGTCACCAATTCGACTAAGCTAGCTGGCCAGTGAGCCCCGGAAATTCCTGTCTCTGACTCCCTAGCACTCCGGTCGCAGGTATGAGCCTATGCTCCATATTCATGTGGGTGCTGGTAATCCGAACTCAGGTCCTCAAGCTTGTGCAGCAAATACCTTATCCACTGAGCCATCTTCTCAGCCCTGGAAATTCTTGATACATTTTGAACACAGGGTCTCACCTTATCATTTTGCCCCAGGCCCTACAAGTGGCATGTCTAACCCTGCTTGGGAAGAATTGTATCGCATAGCCTGAAGATATTGTGACCTCCAAAACCCCCTTCCAAGCCTAGGCAGCCAAGCTTCTAAACCTCCCAAAAGACACTTGTGGTTTTAATCACAGCTGCTTCATATCTCCTGGAGCTGAAAATAGCAACAGGTAATATTTGTAAAAGAATGGACCTGGTGTCCCAGAATCACCTGATTACCCAGCTCAGAGTAGGTGCCAGCCTGCAGTGAGGACCAGCCAGCACAAACGAGGTGGTGTTTCCAGGAATGACCTCCGCTTCATGATTGACTCTGGGTGACTCTTTCACTGTCATTTCTGCCGTCAGCCCAGCAATTCGTTTCTGCTCCCCACAGCACTGGGGTTACAGATATGCATGGCCACACTCCATTGTGTGTTCATGGGTACTGGGGAATGGAACTCAGGATGAATCAGTCCCTCGTGCTTGCATGGTAAGCACTGTTGCCTGTTGAGCCATTTCCCCAGACCTCTTTCTTTCCAACTAGTTCACTTCCTACATTAATTTGTGTGTGTGTGTGTGTGTGTGTGTGTGTGTGTGTGTGTGTGTGTGTGAGACCACCGAGTTTAACTAGAGTTACTTGCATGAGCATGGGTAAGAAGTTATTTACCAGAGTACGGGCAACCTACCAGTAACTATACCACTCAAGAAAATGACTCCTCCTACCTCACAGCAATCATTAACTCCCGGAGAACTGGGTCCCCTGATTCCCTTCCATCCATGATGAAGTAATCCCATCTTGAGCAGGTCTCATAGTCACAGCTGCTATGAGGTCATGAGAGCAATGGTCACATCTTGATCGAATTAAAATGGGGACAGAACTGGGCACTCCCATTCCACTTGTCCCTTGTGTTCCCATTAGACTCCTTGTGGGGGGGGGAGATCTGGCCCCTTAGCACCTTCCTGGGAGCAGGAGTCAGGTGGGGCCGATGAGAAGGTGAGCAAAGGACCCAGTTGCTCAGGACTCCTTGGGCAGAGCTGGGACACATAAACCCAGACAGTGCTGCTCCAATCGGGATAGGTATATCCCCAAACCTGATCCCCACTGCCAGAGTGATCCTTCACTGTCAGGAATCCTCCCAGGAGAAGTGAGCGACCCCCCAGAGCTGCTATGTAAGGCAAGCCCTGGCTTCTCGGGCTTCCCCAGGCATGTGGGCGCTGGGCCAGGGTCACCTGTGTGCTGTTGAGGCTCCCGTACCTTCCTGGGGGAAGGGGGCCAATGCCAAACCCCAGGAACTTATCAGCATTCCCCACCCTCCTCCCAGTCCCAACCTTCCAGAAAGCACACCTGTGGAGGAGAGAGGCAATTAACATTATCAACCATAAAGGATCAGAGGGAACCCAGGGCTGTTGGGAATCTTTGGGGCCATAACCACTTCAAGCAATTCGGGGGAAGGTATTTTCTCAGACCTGGAAGGGTTGTCAAGTGGGAGCCCTGTAGACCATCGAAATGCTTTGAAATCTGCCTCCCTATCCCAGATAGACTTAGAGAGCTCAGACCCACTAGGGAATCATCTACTAGACCCAACGTGGGGCACAGATGCCAGGTGCAAGGACCCCCCCCCAACCCACTGTCAGGGAGGGAGAGATTGATAGCCCTCCACAAAAAAGTTGTCCTGAGCCTAGAATTTTAACTTATGCTATGCTACTGATACCACGCCAAACCCCCAAGGAAAAGCAACCAGAGGCACCCCCACTACCAGCCTTTCTAGGCAGAATGGTAAAATGACCCCAGAAGACAACTCAGGGGGAGGAAAGGCAGGTGGCTGCCTAGAGCTCATGATTTTGGGGACTGAGATGTAGCTGCAGGGTCCATAGAAAGAGTGTGTTTGAGTTGGGAGAGGAGCTCCTCCCCAGCTTGCAGAATGATTTTCCAAATGCAGATCCTGCTACAGGTAGAACTGGTCATGACATCACCTTCCACCCCCAGGCTCACTGGAGTTCCAAAAATGTGATCATGTCCATACCTCAGGTGCACACATCCTAAGTCATGACTGCTGGCTTGAGGGAACGACGTCATGGCTCAGGGGGTGCCTCCTGGAACTCACTGGAGGCTGCTTTTCTTAGACATTTTCCTGCAATGGCTCCAGGCTTTAAGAAGCAAAACAAGGGTTGGGGAGATGGCTAGATGGAAAAGCACTTGCCACCCAAACAGAAAGACTGGTGTTAGGATCCCCAGACCAAGCTGGCTAGCTCGACCAGTCAGACTGGTGAGCCCTGAGTTCAGCGAGAGACCCTGCCTCAATAAATATGGTGCATGCCTTGAATTTTTTAATCCCAGGCAGAGGTAGGAGGATTAAGGCGAGTTCAAGGCCACCCTGAGACTACAGAGTGAATTCCAGGTCAGTCTGGGCTAGAGCAAGACCTGACATCAAAAAAACCAAGAATAAATAAATAAACAAATTAAATAAATAAATAAATAAAGTGCAGAGTGATTGAAGAAAACACACCTGGCCTAGACACACACACACACACACACACACACACACACACACACACACACACACACACACACGGAGGCACGCACATTTGCCCACACATGCAAACGCATTACATGCACGCACATCACATATGCCAAGAAAAGATAAACAAAACAAACCCCACTAAATCCACTACACACTCATGCTTATTCTCCAAAAGGCCATAGATCAGTACATAACACAAAACTATTTTTTCCTCTAATGGAAAACTGTACGGCCCTGATATTTGCGGATCTTCCTTGCTCTCCTGTAACTAAGCACCTCTTGGGTTGGAGAGATGGCTCAGCAGTTGAGGGACTTGCCTGCAAAGTCTAACAACCTGGGATCAATTCCCCAGTGCCCACGGATAGCCAGATGCATAAAGTGGTCTGTGTATCTGGAGGTATTTGCAGCAGCTAGAGACCCTGGCACACCCATTCTCTCTCTCTCTCTCTCTCTCTCTCTCTCTCTCTCTCTCTCTCTCTCTCTCCCTTCTTGCAAAGAAAAAAGAAAGAAGGAAGGAAGGAAGGAAAGAAAGAAAGAAAGAAAGAAAGAAAGAAAGAAAGAAAGAAAGAAAGAAAGAAAGAAAGAAAGAAAGAAAGAAAGAAAGCATTCTGTGGAGGACTATTTAAAATAATGACCAACAAATACTTCAAGTGGAATTCAGAGGCTGTTTTGTTTGTTTATTTATTTGTTTGTTTGTTTGTTTTGGCTTGTGAGGACAGGGTCTCACTCTAGTCCAGGCTGACCTGAAACTCACAGTGATCCTCCTGCCTCAAGCTTCCTGAGTGCTGGGATTAAAGGCTGGAACCTCTCACATATTTCATGTTTTCATGAGATTTTTGATCAGGAGTGAATCTTTTATGAAAGGTCTATTTATTTTAAGCTACACCTTCCATAAAATTCCATCCCCCACCCCCCAGTCTCTCTGTGATGAAAAGATAGGGCAGGAGAGTCCCTAAGAAATTAACTCTCCTTCTGCGAGGGAGCGATGTTTAGGGGAAGCTTGAGCAGAGGGGACACTGACTTTGCACTTAGGCCCTGAGGTTTTGTCAATTATACTGTCAGGTTGATTAAAGACACATCTCTCCCTGAGACGTAAGTATTTTAGTACCAGCTACTGCATGTTTCTCCCCTTAGAGGTCCCCAGGCTCATGTGTGGGCCCAGAGACGGGTTTTGACTTCTGCCAGCAGCCCTAGAATTGTTTCTCTAGGTGTGGGAAGAGTTTCCACTGAGTCTTTTTAGCCACTAACTTCTGTTGGGAGAAAAAGACCCCAAACTTCAGAGTTGAGGTCAAAAGGTGGCTTTGTATTCTAAGACATCCTAAGTTTACTGAGTCCCATTGGTGTAGATGGGCTTCCATGGATATGGATGCTGGAAGAGTAAGTTTGTTTGTTTTCTGAAAAAATATTTTATTTATTTATTTATGTATTTATTTGCAAGAAGAGAGAGGGAGAGAAAGAGAGAGAATGGGCACACCAGGACCTCCAGCCACTGCAAACAAACTCCAGGCACATGTACCACTTTGTGCATCTGGCGTTATGTGGGTACTGGGGGATTGAACTCAGATTGTTGGGTTTTGTAGGCAAGTGCCTTAACCATTAAGCAATCCCTCCAGCCCCTAACAGGAAGTTTTAGGCAAAGGAGTTCCTGCAGTGAACTCAGAAGATCCACCTGTAAGAAGGAAGGATGGCGCAAAAGAGAGGAGGTCCTGGTGTGACAATTGTCGAGACCTCAGCACTCCCATAGAGAGTTCTGGAGCCAGGAAGGACCCTTGGTGTTGTCCAGAAGTAAGGCAAGAGGTCACACTTAGCATCACCCTCTCAAGACCAGCCAGGGATGGGTGGGGAGGGATCACCCTGCAGGATACAGATTCCTTTCATCTCACAGCTTACAGAGCTAGAGGTACAGCTCTGTAAGCCACTCATCCAGATCTATATTGGAGTTCCCGACAGCTGGGACAGTGTTGGGCCCTGAAGAGGGGACCTGGACAATCTGAGGGGCAGTCAGGTAAATAAGATGGCCAGCTGGCTTCTGAATTATTATTAAGGCTCAGACTTAGAAAAAAATCAGCTAGGTAACAAAGCATGTTTGTCTGGCAGAGACACAAACAATTCCTAGCTGGTAGGAAAGAAAACTCCAAAGGTAATTTGTTCACTCTGTAAAGCCTAGCCCTGTTTTGAACTTGACTTAGAGAAGTCATTTACAGGAGCCGTTCTATCAATGACACCACACACCTCAGTGTGAAGAACCAACTTCACCTGGTGGAGTCCACCAAGCCCCTTGCTTCACCCTCGTCCCAGCCCCAGATCCACAATCCCCATGTTTCTCTGAGCTGTGTTTGAAACTTTGAAGGACTCCTTCAAGGCCATGCTGACTGAGACATTCTCTGGTGTTATTCATCAGGGTCTAAACATCCCTCTAGAAGGAGTCAGAGTAACAGATGCCCACTGGGGTCAGGGTACCATCTACTATACAGAGACAAAGCTGGTGAGGGCATAGTGAAATGTGCAGAGTTGAGGTCTTAGGTCAGAAGAAGCAGGGCGGGGACCCCACTTCTTACTGTAGCCAAGCGATCCTGCAACAGTGATTAAACATACCTAAGCCTCAGTTTTCACACTCTTAAGACACAGTAGTAGGCTGAAGAGATGGTATAGCTGTTAAGGCTCTTGCCTGCAATGCAGAAGGACCTGAGTTCGACTCCCCAGTGCCCATGTAAAGCCAGATATACAAGAGGATGCATGTGTCTGGAGTTCATTTGCAGTGGCTGGAGGCTCTGGCGTGCCCATTCTCTCTCTCTCTCTCTCTCTCTCTCTCTCTCTCTC
>PVHP010021981.1:0-28863 GCA_004024765.1 Zapus hudsonius
TTCTTCTTCTTCTTCTTCTTCCTTCTTCTTTCTGGAGTCCACATAGGAGAAAACAAGATACTTGTCTTTCTGAATCAGGTTTCTTTTTGCATAGCATGATGATCTCCAGTTCCATCTATTTCCTTGAAAATTACATGATTTTGTTCATTTTTTCTTTTTTTATATAATTAACATATGCAATTTTTTGTTTATTGACTATTTTTACATGAACATGCTGTAAGTAATGTGAACATATTATCCTCTCTCCCCCACTGAAGACGATATGTTCACACTCCACTGTGCCCCTTCTTTCCAACTAGTCTCTCTTCTGATAGCCCTCCCCCAACTCTTTCCTCATCCATATTGAAATGTTGATGGTCTCAATAATGTGCAGGTTTTGTGGAGGTAATAATAGCCATTGTCTGCTATGAGGTCATGAATGAGTCACTTCATGTCTGGAGGACAGTGTCCCAAAGCATTCCTTCCCATCTTCTGGCTCTTAGATTCTCTGTCTACTTTTCTGCAGTGTTCCCTGAGCCTTGGAGGGTGTGATAGAGATGTCTCATTTAGTGTTAAGCACTTGGCTAAATAATGCTGCATTGTCTGCATGTACCATTTCTTGGTCCATTCATCTTTTGTTGGGCTGATTCCATAACTTGACTATTGTGAATAGTACAGCAATAATCATGAGTGTGCCAGGATCTCTGCTGTATGCTGACTTTGATTGCTTCTGGCATACCCTCAGGAGTATAAAGCTAGGTCAATAGAGTTGTTCTGTTTTCATTTTTGTTTTGATGTGTGTGTGTGTGTGTGTGTGTGTGTGTGTGTGTGTGTGTGTGTGTGTGTGTTTGCCACTGCATGATTGTGGAAGTCAGAGGATGACTTTGGGTGTCAGTCCTCGCTTTTCAACTTGTTTGAGACAGAATCTCTTGTGTTTCACTAATGCTTTTGCCAACCATCTTCTGAGAAAATCTCCTGTCTCTACCTCCTTCCCATAGTAAGCACACTGGTATTACAGCTGTGTCCCACCCGCCACAGCATCAGCTTTTATGTGTGTTCTGGGGATCAGGTATTTACACCTGCATGGCAAGCACTTGATCCACTGAGCCATCTCTCCAATCCTGTTTGTACTCTTTTGAGGAACTTCCAAACTGAATTCCATGGTGCCTGTGCTACATTCCCGCATTATGTTTTTTCCCCCACATCCTTGCCAGTATTTATTATTGTAACAACGTAATTAAAAAATGTTTGTACTAGTATTAAAGCAAACAACGTTTACCATATACCTTTCACTTTATAAGTATGAACTCTTAACTATAACATTGGTGAGCTAGTTCCTATCATTTTTTGTAACTAGTATTTATTAATATTTATTTAATACTTACTATTATATGCTATTCTTAAATAACAGCGATATCTGTCTTGTTCCTATGGAATTGTATATATTCTTGCTAGAAACCACTTGCCCCTCTGAATAGAAATACTTGTTCTTATATTCCTGGTAGAACTCATATATGGTGTCTAGGTATTTTGAAATGATGTGTGTTCTTCTTTAGTCACATAATATATTAAAAGAACTTCTGAAGGTCCTCCAGGAATTTCACCATAATTTATAATGTGAAACCCACTTAACAAATGCCGGGCATGGTGGGGTACATCTGTAATCCCAGTGCTGATGAGGCAGAGATAGGCAGATCCCTTGGGCTCACTAGCCAGCCAATACAGCCTAGTTGTGAACTCCAAGCCATTGAGAAACCCCGTCTCAAGAAGAGGTGGAGGAATAAAAGCTGAGATTGTCCTCTGGCTTTTGCGTGCATTGCACACATGTGTGCCCATACACATAAGGGTACACACACATATATACACACTCAAGAAGGAAAATAAATATAAATAAAAATAAAAGATACTTTTAAAATTCCTTACTTGAAAGGTTAGACATCAGCTATGTGGAAATTACACTTAACTTTTGGAACTCTAAAATTTTACATTTACCCAGATGTTGATTAGTCATATCTTTAGAAAGGCAAACATGATTAATTTGTTTAGACTTTATGGTATTGATTTGATTCTTTTTCGGCATGTCTTCCAGGGTTATTCAAATGCTCAGAAGATGATTCTGCAGGTGGATCAGAACTGCGTTCGCAATTCTTATGATGTCTTCTCTTTGCTCCGGTAAGAAAAGACTCAGAGTCCTCCTGACCTCTGGAGAGTCTTTGTCATTGGAAGCTGGTCCCATTTCAATGGTGAATGTTCAGGAGGCTTAGAAACTGTTGCTCAGGCCCAGCATGTTTTAGAGAAAGCTTCATAAATGTTTAGCTGGTGACTTTAGTGTGTCTTCCACCGTCTTTGGACAGTGGGAAAGAGTGGTTGGGAACTAGCGATTTGAAAATAGGGACGTGAGCCACTTGCTGATGTTCTGTGCTGTCGAGAGGAGCAAGCAGTGTTGCTGACTTTAGACTTATCAGAAGTTTTAACAACTGTAGCTTCTCTGTGAGAGCCTTCCAGCCGAGGCTTCCAGTTTTGACATGCCTTTCATGGTGGAAGAATCACGCTTGGCAAGTCAAAAGGAGCCTTGTGCAACTCTTGTGTGCAGAGCCTTAAATGCCTCAGCTCTGTATTTTCATACTGTCTGGACTTAATTTTGAAATATTTTAAAATTTGGCATTAATTTTACGTGTGGTAGATCATCAAGGACATTTTCCTAGGGGTCAAGCTACCAAAAAATGCATTTCAAAATAAAGTTAGCAGTGACACTCAACTTTTGTTCAGCCTGCTTAGACAAATTGCTCATTGAAACTTGATTTGGGCAGTATTTCTCTAATGTTTACATAACATATCATAAATTTTAGACCATTAGATATCGTCTATATATCTACTAGAGGAAGCATTCTAGAGGGTTATTGGAAAATGGTTATTTTACAAGCATTATAAAATCAGCCTTTCCTCTAGGAAGCTTGGATTCTATTATATATGACAACATATCGTTTGGTTATGTGGACTCTGTACGTTATTCTTAAGGACCAGTGTTCCTGACTAACACAACGGCATGTATTGGATGCCTGCTGACATATCTTAGAAGTGTCTGCACCTTGAATGCTTAGGATCTATAACAGAACAGACAGGATTTACTATTAGAGGGTGGAGATAGGAAGGAGACATGTTTTTTGAGCCTTTTCATTTTTGAACACATTAAGTACTGAGTAGAGTGATGTCTAGAAGCAGCTTGAAATGTGAATAAACCACTAGCATTTCTTAACTTCTGTCTTCCTCAGTAAAATGATATGTAATTGCTCTAAAGATGTTTTCCAAATATGAGATTGTGTGGCCTTAATTCAAGAAAAAAATCCCAAGTCAGGGAGAAGAGATTTGGGATACTGTAGCATTAAACAAGAAATCAGTAAAGGAAAACTCTGGGATGTTCAGGAGTTTGGGCGATGGGGAGACATGGTAGAATAGAGAAGGCTGCGGTTTGGGTGGGGGGTTAGCTCAGCAATAGAGCAAGTCCTCATTACTACTATTCTCTAGGCCCTGGGGTCAATAGGTGAATTATTTATTTAATTTTAACCCAACCCTGCCTTTTAAAAAATTACCATTATTGGGCTGGAGAGATGGCTCAGAGGTTAAGGCACTTGCCTCCAGTGCCTAAGGCCCCCAGGTTCAATTCCCCAGGACCCACATAAGCCAGATCCACAAGGTGGTGGCCCTGGTGCGCTCTCTCTCTCTCTCTCTCTCTCTCTCTCTCTCTCTCTGCTTAAAAATGAATAAATAAAATATTTTAAAAAATTACCATTATTTATTAAGTAGAAACTTTGTATGAACAAGTCTTGAATTGGTACCACCATTTCCGTCCTCTCTGCCCCCATTCCACTGAGGGCCCTCCTCAGTGGGATTGCTAATATGCTCCATGAGGTTGAGGGCTATGAGTTGTAACAGCAGCAGTCAGTCATTAGGTGGGGGGCATTGCCTCTGGGTGTTCCCCCCACCATGGCTTTTATAATCTTTCTGTCCCCTCTTCCGGGTGGAAAATTCCCTGAGCCATGGTGGGTGAGCTTAAGTCTACTGCAATGTTGAGGTCTTGGCAGCTTTTGGAATTCTGCTTTGGAACGTTTTGAGTGTACTCAGTGTCTGTCTGTATCCTGATCCAAGTTGATGGGCTGGCTATGGGAGCAGCACGCTTGCTCATCTCGCCACTTCCTCTGTGGTTTCACCTGGGCCCTAGCTGATGTGCCAGGGTTGGCTTGTCTCTTGCCAGGGACTCTGCTATCATTTCTGGTCTTGTTGGTAGAATTAGGTTGTTCTTGATTCTCTATGCCTTCTGAAAAATAAAAACAGATTAATTCTCTAGAGACTGAGATCAGCATAGGTTAAATGGAATAAATGTTAATTTAGCGAGATTATAATGCTGACCCTGCCTTTAATCTTCACCAAGTTATCCAATTCATTCACTAAATTTACCAATTCTTGTGATGAAAATAGCCATGCTGTAAATTTGTGGTTTACAAGCATTTTCCTGGCTATTGTTTTCTTTTTTGTAGAAACTTCTTACATTTACACACTGTCTTAAATATAGAAGTGTTGAATGATTTATCTCTGAGGGCACACAACAAGGATGAGCCACAATGGAGATGTTTGAAAGCCTCTGACAAGCACATTTGATGGATCCTTTCCCGCTCTCATCTGCCTGACTGAATGATTATAGGGAACACACAGCACAGTGACTGTGGTTGTAGGGAACACAGCATAGTGACTGAGGACATTTTGAAAAAGCACAGTCCCATTTTTTAAATGCAAGATCATCAGGCTAACTTGTAGTTACTCACTATTTGACATTGATCTTGTAAGCAATTGGTTCTTGGGGACTCCATCTTTAGGATGACTTCCAGATTCCTCAGATTCATTAGTAGTAATAAAATTAATTTTCTTAACAGTGGGTTTGAGCCAGACATGGTGGTACACACCTCTAATTCTAGCACCTGGGGGGCTGAGATAGCCTGGGCTATACAGTGAGACCTGTCTCTAAAAGCAAAGCAAAGTAAAACAACTGCACCTGTGGTTTCTCATCACCATTATGTCATTCATTGCATTTAATAGTACAGGTACATGTTCTCTGAGCTGCTTTTTTTTTTGGTGTGTGATCAGTATAGATGTGAAGTGCTTAAACTGTTTTTCATTGTTTCTTCTCTACTCCGTCAACACTGCTCTTGGATGGGACATTTACAAATAAATACATTTCATTTCCCTGGTTCTTTTTGGTTTATAACATTTTTGCTACCCGATTTATAGTTTTACTTGAAGATACACAGTCTAAGCAAGGCAATGTGGTGTATGCATGTAATCCCAGCATTTGGGAAGTAGAGACAGGAAGATCAGGAGTTTGGCTACACTGAATTCAAGGCTAGAATGAGCTCCATGAGACCCTAAAACAATAAAAGGAAATTACTTTCTCTCTATACCCTCACCTCTACAGCCTGCATCTTAATCACTCAACTCCAGATTTAGACCCAGTCCTCTGATTCTGTTTTCTTGAGGGAATGTAGTCTTCTGAAGAACTTTCACCGACCAGGCATGGCAGCACATACCTGTCCCAACACTCAGCAGACTCAGCCTGTGGTTTCGAGAGCCAGGGTTACATAATGAGATCTTGTCTCAAAACACAAGACAAGTGAAAAAGTATAAGAATAAAGCAAATAGCTTTAAAAAATCACTATACTGTTATACCCCTAGGATGCATATTTGCTCTACTTTTTGTTTATGAATACAGGAATAGGATTTTTTTTTTTGCGATAAGGTCTCATATTTCCCAAACTGGCCTTGAAATGGGTTATAGCTGAGGATGGCCTTGATCTGCTTTACCTCCTAAATGCTGGGATTAATGGTGTAACCACCACACCCAATTCATGTGGTTCAGAGGATTGAGCCCAGAGCTAGGCAAACAATCTGCCCACTAAGTTATAGCCCCAGCCTCAGAACTAAAAAATTTGGAACGTTGAAACTTCTAAACCAGGGCACTGAAATTACTTCAGATGGATTTGTTACAGTTTTATGGATAAACAATTTCCTGAGATTTATACAGGAACTTTGGCTCATGGTTGAGAATTTAGGCTAGTTTTAGTGTTGCCAAAACATTAGCAGCTCTTTCCAAATTTACCTTTAGTGTGTGATGGTATATGGACTTTTGAAACCTTTGAAAATCCTTGGATTACGGGTTTGTTTCCAGATAAACAGATAATTAGGAGTCATTTTGCTTCTTGTTATATTTGATACTGAGGATGTTCACCACAAGGTGTCAATGTTGTTCTTTAACTGGTGTCTGAAATTGCATTTCCTTTACAATTTTGGGATGAGAAGACTTCAAGGGGGGGTGGGCTTTAGTGATGTCTGAGTTAGTATTATAAAGTGCTATGAAATAAGCATTTATTTCAGAAATTATCTTTTAAAAATGTATCATTTCTAGTATGAGTATTGACTTCATAACTCTGCACCCCCCTTTTTGGTTCTGGTTTTTCCTGCCTTCCTTTTGATGGTGGTGGTGGTAGTGGGTTCCTGAATGGTATGAGTGGAGGCATGGCATGGCGTTCTGAAGGAGGTAAGTAGTTCTAGTGTAGTTGAGATACGTGGTAATCATTTTGGTTTCTTCCTACTTATTAGTTTTCTTTCCTTCTCCTTTTGAAATGTCTTGCTTTTGCCAGTTTAATGCATGTGGAATTGGTGGAAAAGTCATAGATTTGATCCTCGACCTAGGATCCAGTCGTCAAACTGCCATTTGCCGGTAGATGGGCTGAGCTTCTGTGAGCTGTGGCCTACTCTTATAAAGTAGGGAGAACGCTAGTCTCTTCAGAGCAGAAATATTGGGAGAATGGAGGAAGGAAGATGTTGGAACTGTCCTACGTCAGTTACGGGTATCTAGTAGATACTCAGTGAACTCGCTTGCTTTTGCTTTGTTCCCCGATCTTGGAATTAGTTTTTCTTCTCCGCCAACTTCCCTTTGTGTGCTGCCACCAACTTGCCCCTTTTTTTAGCATAATTTCATCTGTCTTCTTGTCACCTGAGTATTTATCATTCTTGATCCTAAACAATCAGAATTTTAAAACATTTCCCATTGTTTGTCTTCTCTCACTATCGATATGGAAGGTTTCTTGGAGGAAGATTCTTCATGCGGTCTTCTCCTTCTGGGTGGCTCTGGGTAGTAGTGGTTGGCTTTAGTACCAAGGACTCTCCTTCCGTGCTCTGACCTTTGTCCACTCTCTTCTGCTTGTCCAAATGTTGGAAACCTCCAGATCTAGATATCAGTTCTGCTCTCTCACTTGGGTTTCTAGTCTGTATTTTCTAGAAGTGTTGTCTACTTATACTTGCCTCACCACAAGGAACCAGAGCACCCATTGACATAACCCTCCTTATCCTTTTCTCTCCTCTGGGTTGTAAAGGATTTGCACTATCCCTGTCACCCAAGCTCTAATGGTGTTAGTCATTTTGGGTTTCTCTCACTCTTCTTCCTTCAGTGATATGTGTAGTTGGTTATAAATCTTCCTGATTCTTTGCTGGAATAACTTGTCTGTCTACCCTTCTCTGTTCTCATGTCTATTTTTTTGGATCATTTCTCTGCTTCAGATTTCCTGCTGTGCCATTAGTAGCTGTGATTATTGAGCACGTATTTTATGCTACTGCATGCTTGACAATATCACATTTCTTTCTTTCAACATCTTTTTTTTTTTTTTGACAAATGTTCCTTTTCCTATTCACAGATGAGGAAATTGAGACTAAGCAGTTTATAGCTTGCCCAAGGTCACACAACTAGTTAGTGATAGAGCCTGTCCCAAATGCAGGTAGTCTAGGCTCAGACTGTCTTTCAGGCAGTTTGCTTTGTAATTTTCTAGTACATTATCCTGCACTAACTCTATTCATCTATTCTCCTGGCTGCCAGAGGGATCTTTTCAAAGAGGCATCAGTTTTGTCACTCCTCTGGCTTAGAAGTCTTTGAGCCATCAAGTATAAGATAAAATTCACACTTCCTGTGGTATTCAAAGGACATGGCAAGTAACACTCCCTTCGGGACTATTGTCTTATTTCTAGCCTTCCCTCCCTGCCCATGTAATTAATAGCTGTCATTATGGAGCACTTTCTGTGTGAAACTTAGTTGTTCACTCTCCTTTCTTCTCAACTCCTCCCCCACACTGAGAGCTCCCTGTTTTATTGATCTCCATATTAGCTGTGGCAGTAACACATGTGTTCTCACATGTATTAAGCAAATAATAAATGTTACTTTTGATCAAATTGAGTTAAGGTTTGTTGTTTCTGTTTCTGGCTTGTATCTGGCAAGATGAGAGTTGTGAAAAATTTTCTATGCTGTTATCTAAAGTGTTGAAAATGCAGTCAGATGTGAGAGCCTGCAGCTGATGAGAGTTTCAAGAATTTGTGACTTCTAATCTTACTTTTTCTATAGGTTTTTGGTTTCCATACAAGATCTTTATTTGGTCTTCTAGAGGAAAGTTCCCCTCCCTTCTTGGTATAAAATACTTTCACTTATCTGAGAGACAGAAGAGAGAGAGAGAAAAAAAGAGAGAAAGAAGGAAAGGAGGGAGGGAGGGAGAGAGAATGGGCATGCCAGGGTCTTCTGCCACTGCAAATGAACTCCATCCAGAGACATGCACCACTTCATGCATCTGCCTTTATGTGGGTACTGGGGAATTAAACCCAGGTCAGCGGATTTTGCAAGCAAGCACCTTTAGCTTCCCTATCTCTCCAGTCCACAGACTCTCTCTTTTAAAAGGGAGCTAGCTGTTTAGTAGAAAGTAAATTATTCTTTGGGTACTGCTTTAGAAAACAGATGGGATGCGAGATATTAGGGCCCCACAGTATTTATAATCTGTAAGTTATGGATGGAGTAGCCAGCTTTTTAGTTGAGGGAGAGTTTTGTTTCTTTTCCCCCCTGCTGGATGATCACTCCTTCGGTAACTACAATTATATGGTGTGTAGAAGGTGTCACAAGTTTATGTCATGAGAGTCACACTTTTCTGCTCATAGCAGACTAGCTCTTAGATCCTGTGTGCTTATTTTAAGTAAGGTAGAAAGGAATTGGAGGATTACAATTAAGGTGGACATACTGGCAGCAAGAAGTGAAGTTGCTTGCTCTCTTTGCTTCTGAAGATAGCTGAGTGAGAACTCATTAGCTACTGCTCCCTTTATAGTTGCTGTGTTTGGATTCTTAAACATCCTTGTCTCGCAACATCTGTAGAGAGAGGGGTGCGGTTGGTTCATTGCAAGAGAGGCAAACCAAGTAAGCTCGCTAGCTTTCTCCCCTCCTGTCA
Organism: Zapus hudsonius; assembly: GCA_004024765.1. NCBI lineage: Eukaryota > Metazoa > Chordata > Mammalia > Rodentia > Dipodidae > Zapus > Zapus hudsonius. Next base: position 9,285 of record PVHP010021981.1, read on the forward strand.
GTCTTCAGGTTGCATTCCCTAACACAAGGCAGCAACGAGAGCCATGGAATGTAGTGATGCCGTCTGCATTGCACACTGAGGAAACAAACTGAGCAAGTACAAAGTCTTGCCCAGGTCCATGAATGAGCATCGAAGCAGGTTTGGTGACTGTTAACTCTGTTTTAGTGTGTGTGCATTTCCTCACCAGGCCACATTTAAAATGAATAGAACAGTTACTAGAATCTTGGTGGGAGAGCAGGGACATGGGGTAAATTTTACAAATACTCTTAATCAAAATTCAAGATGAGGTTTTGGCATTTAATGTAAGTTTGGGCTAAACAAAGTTTATTATGTATAATGGCACATTATTTTCTTTATTCATCTCCTTTTCTATATAGATATATTTGTAGATATGTATATAGTTACATATACACATATATATCTGTATACATATATAAACTTTTTATAAAAACAAGATTTAAATAAATGCTGGCATAATTTTAGATGATCTTTTCCTTCCCTACTTCCTTTTGCTTTTTGACTTTTCTTTTTCCTAAACCCAGACAAATACAGAACACATGTCTAGATAATCCCTGTTTATCATGTCAACAATCTCCACTCTCATCTGTATCTATTTGTATTTTTTCCTGTGATCTCTGTGTATATGTTATAGATGTTGTTACGAAGATGCAGTAGAAAGTATAGATAGTAATGATTGTACATCTTGATTTTCTTACTCAACATTTCTTATGCGAGCTCTTCCAGTCCACTCTTTTAATGGCTTAATAATAGTTTATGGTTGGGTTGGGTAGTATTTATTTAGTCAGCACCTTTAATGAGCATTTAATACTTATTTTTTTTCTAGTTTTTAAATGTTTGTCAGTATGTACAACACTGAAGTAAGTATATGTTCTTATTTTCAGATTTTTTTTATTTCTCTGAGTTAAAAGCATAGGAGCAAGATTTCTGAGTCAAAGGCATGTGTAGTTTTAATTCCAAGAGGAACTAGGTTGTTTTCCAGAGGGCACAAACAATGTATGCCATTACTTTTTATCCTGAGTGCCTGTTGATAGGAGCTATCATAATTGTGAATTTTACTAATCTGAGAAGTGTAAATGACACCTCGATATTACTTTTAATTTTCTTAGTCTGGTGCAAGTACTCAGTTTGAGGTACAAGTGAAGTTGACTGTTTTTTCTTGATTAGATACTTTATTAGATATTTGGTGTGCTCTTCTATGAATTAGACTATCTACTTACTTGTTGAAGACTGAATTGCTTGCCTTTGTTTCATAGACATCTAAGAGTCCTGGATTTCCCCTCATATCTATCAGGTAGATCTTTATTCATGATAACTTATACATAAAATTTATATTTGAACTGGTTGTGGTGGTTGAAAAAGTTTATAATTGGTATATTGCATAATTCTCTTATTTTGTTCATAATTTCTGGGAACTTGGGTTGACGAGGTCTCTCCTATACTTTAATTCCACAGATGTTTTCTAAATTTCTTTTGAGATTTGTAATATTTACTTATCAGATCTTTCATTCAATTTGGAATTTATTCTGAAAATTTAAAATTATTTAAATCCAGTCTTCCTTACGTTTCCCACTGAATTTAAGTTCTACTTTCATCATACAGTAAAAGCTCATTTTAAAAAAAGCTCATTTTAAAAGAGGCCCATTTCTAGAGCCTCTTTGTTTTTGTTATTTTTTTAATCTGTTACTGCTTTCAGGTTGATTTAATTAGTGTTTTTGATACATGCTGACATCAAGACAAGTTTTCTGTTTTTCATGTGTTTTTCCTGACTATTATCAGAACTTTATTCCTCAGTGTGAACTTTGTTTATCCTGCTCTGAAATCTAAAAACCTAAAATCAAACTCATTGAAAATTTTTTTTTTCTTGAGGTAGGGTCTTGCTTTAGCTCAGGCTGACCTGGAATTCACTATGTAGTCTCTGGCTGGCCTCAAACTCACAGTGATCCTCCTACTTGTGTCTCCCAAGTGCTGGGATTAAAGTTGTGTACCACTATGCCTAGCTCATTGAAATTTTAATGTATTAATATAATTTTTTTGTATTAATATAATTTTTATATTAATTTTTTATATTAATATTCCTATCCAAGATCATATTAAATCTTCACATTTGGTACTACTCTATTCCTGGAATTATATTTTGTGGTTTTCTTCATAGGATCATTTGTCTATTAAATTTTTTTAAAATTTTAATATATATATTTATTGACCATAATGAGTTACATTATTTAGTGGGAAAACAATGAGTTGTTATTCCCAATTCCCCAAGGCCCCCCTCCTCATCCCCAATCAGCTGGATATCCTCTTCCATGGGTCGTCTGGATCAGTCCTTGTGGCAGGGGACCATGGATAGCCTAGTACTCAGCCTGGTTCTCCTGGCCCAAGTGTGTTGTTACTGAGGGGTGTCATGCCTCTAGATAGTCTCCCCCACCACGGCTCTCACAATCTTTCTGTCCCCTCTTCCACTCAGTTCCCTGAGTCGTGGTGGGTATTAAGGCTACTTTAATGTTGTGCACTTAGGGGGCTTTGTGTTGAAAATTGTTGGTTTCTGTCCCCCTGGCTTATCCTGTGTTGATTGAATGGCTGTGGCTGTGGGTCCCTTGTTCATCCCGTCATTCTCTGTGGGGCTCCATATGGATCCTCCACTGTATGACTGTGGTGGCTCATCTCTTGCGAGAATCTCTGCTATCGGCCTACAGTCTTTTGGTAAGGTTAGATGGGCCACAACTCTCTCGTTGCATCCTGAAAAATACAAACACAATCTCCATCGGAGTGTGAGGTCAGTATAAGTTAACAAATATACACAATTCTGGATTATGTCTATTAAATTTTTAAGTAGGTTATAGTTTTTATATACAATATTTTATGTAGAATATTCATTTGAGTGAAGATAGTCCTGATTTTATATAAATTCTGACTTCCATTTCTGTTTCTGTGTCATAATTGCTGCCATAAGAAAAGCTAAAAATTTAGAAAAATCCTATATTATTACTATATCCACTTATTTTCCCCTTCCTTCCCACCTTGCCCCGTCCTTTACTCTGTGGCTTCTCCCTTCCCCCTCTGCAGTGTTTAGCTTTTTGTTTGTTGAGGAAAGTCCTTATTTGACTTTCTTGGTATCCACATTATCATTAACACAGGATAGACGTGGAGGGGTCAGTCGGTGGAATATGTCTATAATCTCAGCATTTAGGAGACTGAGGTTGAAGATTCACAAGTTTGAGATCAACCTGGCCTGTATGTTCAGATCCCATCTCAAAAAAATTAAACATAAGTCAAAAATGAGTAGACTTTCCTTCTCTGACACTTATACTGATTTTTTGGTCTTTGTGGGACTTTAAAAAAAATGTTGAAAAATAATGGCCTTTCTGGGTGTCCTTGTTTCTTATTTTAATTGAATATGTATTTATAATTTTGTTTTTAGATCATTAATTTTGAAAACCATTCCCAATAATTACTTCTACTTACTATTTTAACAAATAGATGTTGAATATTTTGGAATGCCTTTTTACTATTAATATTTTTAAAATTAATTTATAGTTTAAATAATAAGGTGCATGGGAATTTTGATGTGGATATTCATGCATGGTATTTGTACTATTAATATCAATAGGTTCAGGGAAAGGAAGTAAGTAGCCATCTTTCCCAAAACCTTAAATTTCACTGTGGACATTTCCACCTGATCCCATGATCCTAATCTGTATAGTGATGAACAGTAGCATCAGCCTTACTGGGTTTGGGGGAAGATAAAACAACTTAGTATAAAATATTTAGTACAGTGTTTAAACACAGCATTATATGTGTTAATAATTAGCATCATTATCATCTGAAACAGCTTAAATAATGTGGGGACTTTCCAGTTTTTTACAGGCATATCAGATTTAGTTACCCATAAGGATATGTATGATGGTACATCTTCCCCAGTCCCACTAGTACTGGTTGCTCTATCCAGTTTTTCCTATTTTTCCCTGCTTTTTTGGCAAGTTTGCTTTTAGTAGGAAACTCTTTGTTTTTTCTCTTTTCAAAATTAATATTGTTATAGTGTTTATAGCTTTATCTTATAATTCTCTTAAATGTACATTTTTTGTTTCAGCTCATTCTAGTATTTTACTTAGAAATTTTGTTATTGACTTTTTATTGGACAGAATGTTTTATAATATTGAAATTAGAACTTTTTCATATTAGCTAAAAGAAAATATTAGAGATACCTTTTGCCTTTAAAGAGTTTCTCAGGATGAGAATTGTGAACATTCACTATAGTTGCCGAGGAATCCTATATTTCTAGTCTATCACTTTGTTCTTAGCATATAGCACCACCCTAAGCTCACTTAGCATAGGTATTCAGAGGACATTAGCAGATGATGAACACATACCTATGTAGTCTGGTTGGTAATAACTATAGAATAGGTAGATTTTTGGAGGCAGATCTTTAGTCACCTCTTCAAGGATGATCCACAGTAGTATTGATCCATGCCACCACAGTTATCACATGTTTATTGCGTTCAAGACCATCAAAGTACTTGCTAATGAAAAAGCCATATGAAAGCACTGCTGATGAAATGAGGGAACTCCTTGTTGACTTACAGTCTGGCTTCTCACCTGCTGTTCACGCTGCCAAGTCCATTTTCTCTAGTTTACTAACTGTTCAATGGAGAGGGGGAGCATGCTTCCCAAACAATATGCAGAACTTCTGGTTTAGCACAGAATTAACTTTTTTACATGTTAAAGGGTGAAGAATAAAACTAGTGTAGAGGTAGGAAGATAGCTCAGCAGTTAAAGGTGCTGGCCTGGATCGATTTCCTAGTCCCCATGTAAAACCAGACTCACCAAGTAGCACATGCATGTAGAGTTGGTTTGCAGTGCTCCCCTTTCATTCATTCACATATAACCCGTGTAAAGAAGTAGAGTATGCACTGAATGCCGGTAGGCATATGAGTGGTCTTCTGCCCAAGAGATCATCTCTGTCTTTGTCTCTGTCCTTGTCCTGCAATTCTGGCTTTAATTCACAAGGTTACTGAGACTACTTTGTGTAAGATGTCACCACGAATTAAGGCTTTACCCTCACACTCCTCCTAGCTGCCTTGTAACTGCTATATTCCCACTGGTGCCAGGCTTGTTCCAAGGCAGCTTTCCAAGGGTTAGTGACTTCACCCTCTTGTCTGTGCCAATGAAAACAACCAGTTACCATTAAACACCTACCCCACCCATAACTTGATTTTTACACGCAGTTTTATTTAGAGAATTTATCAGAGATTTCAGGAGATTTAATATATTATGCACTTCAGGATATCACCTGGCCCTTAGACAAACCTTTGTCCTAAAAGTATATGTTTCACCTCCGAAGAAAATCCAGGGTTCAGTATGTTCTTCTGTTGAGAGTGGGCTTTATAAGAACACTATTCCTACAGTTGATTCTTTATGACTGGAAATACTCTATTAACATGAGAAACCAGATTCCTACGTTGGGGATTTATATTCTAGCAGAACAGATTAACAGATCCAGCAAGCAAAGAATCTTTCATTCATTTAGAAGTTAATAATAATTTCTAAATATTTTATATTCTACATACAACAGAATTCTTTCTTTTTCTGCAAGGGGCCTACATAGGGATTGAGGAAGGAAAGTAACATTTGAGCATCTAAAACATGAAAAACAGTCAGGGCTAAAACTTTACACATATATTTATACAGTATTCATAATGGCCATGTTGTTATGGTTCAGTTTTACTGGTAAACAGACTGAAGCTGATAGAGTTGAGTGCATTGGTCATGGAGAGCCCATATCTGTCATGTTAGTTCTTGCTTTAGATTTCTTCATCTCAGGTGGAGCCCATCTCTGGCATTGTTTCCTTTTGTTGAGATGCCCAGCTGCACCTTACCCTTCTTAGTAAGATGTCTTTGCTGGTGTGCCTTAGCAAAAAATATAGACCAGGCATCTTTCAAAGTCTCCTGGTCCCTGCACATGAGGCATTCATAGTTGGCTTTGCCTGTCTCCTCTATGGTACATGTAATAGATTCCTCCCCTTTAGAGGAGGTTTAACAAAAATCTAGCAGCTGGATTGAGAAGTGTCTTTGACTCCATGGCACATGGCTCTTTCTCAGTTTTTTCCTTTCTGTTTATTGGTGTGGAATGATTAGACACAATGACTTTTTTTTTAGTTGGCTTTCTTGGCTCTTCTCAAGCTTCCATTCTTTAAATTTGGACTCCCTAAGAAGCATAAAATTATAGAGGTAAAACGCCTTTTCCATAGTAGCCCTGATTTTCTCTTTTTGAGATTCTTTGATTCTAGTGACATTTCAGATTTGGACCTTGGATAAGAACTGATTTTAAATAGTTTATAGGGAGAACATCTGGAGATTTAAATTTTTCAAAAATTCAGTGTAAGCTAAGCAATCAATTCAGCAGGATTAAAGAAGGAGCTAACATTATCTTACACTGCATTAATTAAAATGTTATGTCCATATTACATGAAGTAATAGGCTTTGTGTTCATTAGAAAATATTTGGAATATTATGTTTGAATTCCTAGTTTCCTTTGATGAGAAACAGCCTGAGACGGTGGCCAGGAAGATGGGTGTTTGGAAAGCAGTCATGAGAAGACTGGTTGGGGTAGGTAGCCTGGAGAAGGACCAATTTGTGGGACATAGTTGCTGCCTCTTCATAGTTACTTAGTTAACTTGGAACACAGACTTTAAGTAATAAAGGAACAGACACATTTATTGAGCCTGTCCTACCTGCCAGGTAAGCCCTTTATGTGCTTTGCCTTTTTTGACTATCAGGGGAAACCTGTAGTATTGTATTCTCTCATTCTCTCTCTCTCTCTCTCTCTCTCTCTTCTCTCTACCCCTCCCTCCCTCTCTAATGTCTACCAATGGGCAAACAGATACAGAATGAGGAATTGACTCACCTAGGGTTGTGATGTACCAGATCCAGGAGTGTATGACTCCTCCCTTTTTAGCCCTTTCCCTTGCTGTCTGTTACTTACATTTTGTAGATTTGGGGTTCTTTCCGAAGAAGTCCATTTCAGAAGCCAAAAAGTATGGATGTGTGTTGTCTCTGTGGTAGACTGTTAGGAAGCCTGTTTATAGGTTTATTTATATACCAGACTCTCTTCTGAAGAGGGAAAAAGAGTTCTGTCTTCATGGAGCTTACATGCCAGAACTTAAGGACTAGATAAGCAACTTCTTTTTTGTTTTGGGTGATTGCCTTTTTCTTTTTGGCCAGAGGTTAGTGAGATGATGAAATACAAAGAAGGGCAGGGAGATGGAGAACACTGAAGATGGTCAGATGAATCAATTTTGACCAGGGAGAAGAAATATTTGAACAAAAAGGCTTGAAAAAGATAAAGTAAGCTGTATAGGCATCTGGAGGAAGAACATTCCAGAGAAAAGAGATCACAGGTATCAAAGCCTGTGAGTTTGGTATGTTGCAAGAACAGCTACAGCAAGGCCAGTCTGTCTTGAACACAGTGAACAAAGTTGGTAAAAGCTAGAACTAGTGAGAGTTTTGTAGTCTTTTTTTTTTTTTTTTCCTATGTGGGATAGGAACAAGAATTTTGAGCAGGAGAGTGATGTGACTTGAGTTTTACTTAAAGAAAATGACTCTCGGCCTAGGATGTATGTAGTTCAGTGGTAGCACATGTGCTTGGCATGTGCAGGACCCTGGGTTTGATCTCCAGCACCACAAAAGAACAAAGACAAGAAGAAAGAAAAAGAAAAGCAAGTGACTCTAGCATGGTGTTGGTGGACAGAGCAGAGAGACAAGACAGGGATGGGTTAAGAAACTTCCTGCAGCAGCCCCGGCATGAGATGAGGGTAGCTTAGGCTGGTCTGGTAACAGTTAAGATATGAAGAGAACTGGTCAGATTTCTGATACATTTGAAGATAGATCTAACTGTGTGAGTGAGAGAGACTTAAGGGTAACTGCTAGGTATATGGCCTGAGCTGGTGAATTGAGGTGGTATGTATGAAAACAAATGCTTCAGGATTCCTCATGCAGCTCACTACTACTGGAGCATGGGGTGGGAGAGTGCTCTTTGCTTTGAGACAAGAAGTATCATACCATCTTCATGCACAACAGGTAAATTTATGGAATAAAGAAAGGAGATAATAGCAGCCACCCAAACCTTTGATTAACAGTTAGGATCCGGTGTTCAGGTGGATGGCTTGGCCTCAGGAAGAAGGGCTGTACATGTGTTGCCATGATGGAAGGCAGAGAATATAGGCACTGTTATAGAACCCCTTGCCAAATTTGATGGGAGATTGAACACATTCTCTGCTGCCTCTTTTTTTAGTAGGGTCATCAGGCAGGTGTCAGGAAGGTGGTATTTGAGGACTGAGGAAGAGAAGGCATGGCATAGCCATCTTGGAAGGTGACAGTGACTTGACCAAGCATTTATGAAACTTTACCTACATTGATTCATCTGGAGGCCTGGGGTATGAAACGGCTCCACCCTGCCCCAGAGTTTCTGAATCTCTATGTCTTTATATAGCTAGGATTTGCATTTGTGGTGTTCAGGTGATCTTGATGCCACTGACCCAGGGACTGATACTTTGGCTGCACATTTAAAGGGAGACTATTGAGCATGTTGAGTGTATTTCTCCACTTGTACTTAGCTACTTGCATGAAGAGGTGGGGAATCAGTTCAGTCAGAATTGGGGTCTTGCCTGATGAGTTCAAGGGCTGGGAGGAAGCTAAAGAACTGATGAATAATGATGCATTTTGGAATCTGAGCCAAAAGAGAGAAATGGGAAGACAAGAAAGGAGGGAAGAAGACTAGATGAACTAATTAGACCCAATGGATTGTTAGAACCAACGGATTGTGACAAGCAGTTTAAGTGGGCACTGACAGTGATCCAGAGGATGGAAGGTGCTAGGGATTGTGATGCTTGAAATCAAGGTTTTAAATAAGCTGCTGAGGTTATTGATTATAATTTAAAATATGAGACTAGGAGTTGGGGACATAGATCAGTGATTAAAGGTACTTGCTTGCAAAGCCTGCTGGCCCAGGTTCAGTTCCCCAATCACCCACATAAAATCACATTCACAGTGGCAAGAGGCTCTGGCATGCCCTTGCACACACACACACACACACACACACACACACACACGAGAGAGAGAGAGAACGAGAGAGAAAGAAGAAAGGAAGGAAGGAAGGTAGGAAGGAAGGAAGGAAAGCAGGCACATGAAGGATTTACCTGGCAGGTAGGACAGGCTCAATAAATGTGTCTGTTCCTTTATTACTTAAAGTCTGTGTTCCAAGTTAACTAAGTAACTTTGGTATAGACAGTAACTATGTCCCCAAAGTTGGTCCTTCTCCAGGCTACCTATCCCAACCAGTTTTCTTATGACTTGGGAAGGAAAGTAGAATAATCAGGTAGTATGCACAGTAAATGGTCTGAGGGTTTTGTGTGTGTGCATGTGTGGAGGGGAGAATGGGTCATTCCTCACACACTGTCCACCTTTTCTTTTAGAGGCAGCTCGCAACTCAGTCAGTAGGTTGACTGGCTAGCTTGTGAGGCCCAAGGATCCAATTGCCTCTGCCTTCCCAGTGCTAGGATAACAAGTGTGAGCTACCATACCTGGATGGATGGAGAGATATAATGTTTAATGTTGATTCTGGGGATTGAGCTGAAGTCCTTGTGCTTTCAAGACAAGTACTTTACCACTGTGCTTTCTTCCTAGCCCTAGGTGTGAGGGCATTTAGGGAACAAAAGGGAACAAAGGAGACTGGTGATCTGGAAAACAGCAGAGATACAAGGAAGACATCTTGTCTGTTTAAGTTTACTGCTTTTTGGGCATGAGAGAAGGCCTTGAGTCCCATCTCTGCCTGATTTTATTCAGTTTTTGCAACAGCCCTGTAATGGGAGGTGTTACTGGTACAAATTAGGAAACTGAGGTTTAAGATAACTGGCAGGTGCTGTCTTGTTAGCCCAGTGGGAACCACATGTTGACTCAGTCCAATTAGAGGTGTGTGCCAAGGGACATGTTCCCTGTCACTGCGTGAATGCTTGCCTTCCGCTGGCACTGCTGGCACAGCAGGGAATGAGGAGACAGCCAGCATTCAATAAAACAAAGAAACTAATGTTGTTAGCTATTGTAGAAAAAGACAGGGAGAGAGATAGATGAATTCATTGAATGCTGAGATAATCTATGATTATGTAGACCTTGTACAACATTGTGAGTGCTAAATGCTACAAAGGTATACATTTAGAATGGTTAATTGCACATTACACAAATTTCTCCTCTGTATAAAACATCTGTGATTAATGTGGTTATTGCCATTTCAATCTGCTGAGAATTCATTCACAATTGCACCTGTAGGCACTCTGGGCACAAAGAAGTGGAAAGGCAGCCTTGGCTCTCATGGAATCCCAGAGTGTGAGTGTTAGGGGCTAGCAATATTGGTGTGCAGGAAGAGATCATTTTCTTAGAAGGCTGTAAATCTTACACGCCATAAAATGGTGTCAATTTCTTGAGCTTCTAAGGAAAGAGTTCTCTAAGGTTTGGAAGTCTACTCTTCTTCCCAATGTCCTCCTTTCCTTTTCCCCAGTAGACTCTCAGACAGGCCACTTTGCTCGATTTTCAAGATCTTTAAGCTTCAACTATGACATCAGTTCATAAATATCTGCAGGAGATTAGATTGTTAGATGGGCATTTTAAAAGAGTATCCTGTCAGCCAAGTCTCCTGGTGGCAGGAATGCAGGATTGATGCTGATCCTGAAGAGGGTTGCTGTGTTCCTGTCAGGCTCACTACAGTCTGGCAGACTTTCTTTGAAAACATATGCCTTTTTTTTTTTTTTAAAATCAAATCATGCTGGTTTTGCTGGCTACTTTCCAATAGGATTTTAGGTATTGATTTTTCACAACGGTGTTGGAAGCATCCTGAGTCTGATGTTATGACAAATTATTTGTTTTGTGTGTGTGTGTGTGTGTGTGTGTGTGTGTGTGTGTGTGTGTGTGTTTTGTTGTTGTTTTTTTGAGGTAGGGTCTTGCTCTAGCCCAGGCTGACCTGGAATCCACTATGTAGTCTCAGGCTGACTTCGAACTCATAGTGATCCTCCTAATTCTGCTTCCCGAGTGCTGGGATTAAAGGTGAGCACCACCACACACTGCTGCTGCTGCTTCTTTCTTCTTCCTCCTTCTTCCTCCTCTTTCTTTCCTCTTCTTCCTCTTCCTCCTTTTTCTTCCTCTTCCTCATTCTTCTTCCTCCTCCTCTACTTCTTCTTCTTTTGCCTTTCTTCTTTTTTTTTTGAGTCAGCAAGCCCCAGAAATTTTTCTGGTCTCTACCTCCCACAGGACTTCGGGTTACAGACATGTACGGCCATGCCCAGCTACTTACATGGGTGCTGGGGAAATGAACTTGGTTGGGAAGGATGTCAGGCCCTCATACCAGCACAGCAAACACTCTTACCTGGTGAGCCATCTCTTGAATCCTTCTCCTTTTCTTAATATCTTTAATAAACCTATTGCAACAAGGAGCCCATGTTGGCATATCACTAACTGAAAATCATTCTCTTCAAACGACCTCTTCCAGAGTCTCAGCCAGGTCACCACATTAGAACTAGTTACTGTGTTTCCTCAGGCTCTTCTTGACAGATTTGAGTTGTTTTATAGAATGTTTCTCACTTGAGAAGTGTGATATTTTTCTCATTATTAGGTTGGGTTTATAGGTTTACCAGCATTTCTTCATAATCGGTTGTGATTAAGATTATAAGAAAGCATATAAAATACTAACAATCCAGAACTCTACCATATAGTGTCCTGAGGTGTCATGGAGTAGCATGCTGTATGATAAACACTGCAGTAGCATGAGGATCCAGTAGTCTAGTGGGAGATTTCTAGTCAATTGTTTGAAATCAAATGTCACTAGCAACCTTTTTATATTGAGCACCTGCCATAGTAGTGCCTGTGTGTGTGTCTGCCATCTTCTTCCATGGAAACCCTGCCCCAAACAAATGAGAGAAGAGAGTGGGAGGAGCTGCCCAAAGGCACAGTTCATAGTGACTCTCTGGGAAGAGGCTTGTTTACAAAAAGGGAATTTAGGCTTAAGGAGCCTCCCTTTTTTTGCCCTCAGTCTAAGTATTTTTAAAAAATATTAGTTATTTATCTGCATGCATATTGAGATAGAAGTGAGACAGATGGACAGAGTCACTAGGCTTTGCAGGCAAGCACCTTAACCGCTGAGCTGTCTCTCCAGCCCCCTCACTGTAAATCTTGAGCTCAGCTTGTGCACTCATCTCTTTGGTAGCCATGTTGGTGAGGAAGGAGGAGGCAGCTTATCACATTCTTATATAAAATTCTACATGTTTTGCTAATTAGCTTTTTTGTTTCCATGACTAAATACCTGAGAAACAACTCAAGGGAGGGTAGATTTATTTTGACTTGTGGTTTCAGGTTATGGCCACTGGCTCCATTACTGTGGGCCTGAAGCAAGTGTACAGAATTATGACATGCAAGCAGTTAGGAGGAAGCTGTTCACTTTATGGAAGAGAGACAGAGGGACAGGGCCACGAGGTGGGGAGAGGGAGAGAGACACACATACAGAGAATATGAATGACAATATGCCTGCAGGCTTTAGAGAAATTTGCTCTTTTATTCCATTATTCCATGTGCCATCTGTCTTTAAGGAGCATCTTCCCTCTTATTTAATCCTCTCTGGAAATGCCTTTCCCTGACACACCCATAAGTCTGCTTCACTGATCTCCCAGGAGCTTCTTCAGTTAAGTTGACAATCAGGATTAACTATCACAAGGCCTCCCCTTTTCAGCTTGGCACCCTGAAGCATCTCCTCAAACCATGGCATTCTGTTCTTGATCCCCAAAAGGCCTATATATTCACCCCATAGTGCAGCCTGCATTCAGTCCATCTCCAGAGTCCCCATAGTCAGTAACAGTTTAGCATTGGTCAGAAGTTTCAGTACAAAGTTGTTGTTTTTTTCTGAGATTCAAGCCAAAAACTCTTGTAAAATAAAAAAACAAGTTACGTACCTGCAAGATACAATGGCACAGAGTACACATTCCCATTCTTAAAGGGAGGAATAGGAGAATAGCAAGTTAATACTGACAGCCAGTAGGACAGACATGGAATCCTGTAGCTCTCTGCATAGCATCCGTGACATCTGTGATGTGATCTCCCACAGGCCAGGGAAGTATTAGGCAAAGTTTTTGCCTTTCCATTTGCAGTTCCCATGGCCACTCTCTCAGGCTGCTTTCTCGAGCATGTTCCTAGCATCTCTGTATCCCTGGGTCTTCTTGATCTCTTCAGCGTCACCCTCACAGCTTCACACATCCTCCAGGTTATACACAGGTGCCTTGTAGGATCCTCTGTGACCACACAGCCCTCTCTTGGGGTCTGCATGCAGGAAACCTGGTCTTCCTTTGAAATTTGGATGGAAGCCTCCCTGGCCCTATTACCTCTTATATTCTTTATGCTTGTAAAACTAGCACATGTCACGATGTGACAATTGTCTGCTAGGCTAAACAGTAGCCCACGCCCATTAGACCATGACTATAGCAGTGTCTGGATGGATGGACACAGGGAAACACTTTTGTAGATGCTTCCATGCCATCAGCTGTCTTTTTAAAGCAGTTTAATCTATCTATCTATCTATCTATCTATCTATCTATCTATCTATCTATCTATGGTTCTAGGAATTGAACCTAGGGCCTGAACATGCTAGGCAAAGCACTCTGCCATTAAACTATATTCCCAGTCCACAAAGTCTTTCTAATGAGTCAAAACCTTTTGACTGTTGGGTCTGCAATGAGCAGGGACTAGTCAATTCCTGAGATGCCATCAAGGCATTTTTCCCACTGTCAATATGTATTATTGTTTCTTTTTAGTGGTCCCAGTGTCTAACAACCACAACCACACCTTCCTTTTCACACATGCTTCATTTCTGGGCAAATTGTAAATGTTTCAAATCCATCTGTTCTGCTGTTTGCTCCCAATTCTCACTATAAACTTGGATTAAAACCAACAGTAATAACCATGCCACAGCCTGAATGTTGCCTTAAATTTTCTCTGCTGGATTAATTTGTCTCTTACTTTTAAATTCAGCCTGAAAGTCACAGAGCATAGAAAAAATCTAGCCAAGTTCTTTGCCATAATAAAATACGAATGACCTCTAGTTCAATTCCCATTGCAGTCTTTGTTCTCTTTAGAAATCTCCAGCAGTTTTTGCTGTCTACATTCCTACTGGAATTTTGGTATTAGCTTCCACAGAATTGCTGTAAACTCTGCTTACAGCATTCTTGGCTTTCTCCTGCTTACCCATATTTTCCCAAATTTTTCTTATAACCCAGTCTTAAAGGCTTAAAAACTCCCTGGTCAAGTTTAGTCGTAGTAATGTCCTCACTGCCAGTACCAATCTCTGTTATCTATTGCTATGCTTAGATACCTGTGAGAAACAATTTAAGGGTAGAAAGATTTATTTTGGTTCATGGTTTCAAAGGTTTTAATATCGGCCATTGGCTCCATTACTGTAGGCTTGGGGGAGGCCATTGCATCCTGGTGGTGATAGCCAGAAAAAGAGGCGTTTCACCTCATGGTGACCAGGAAGCAAAGAGAGAGAATGCTTGTGCTAGGGCTCTTGCTGTGTTTCCTGATTCATTCCATCTAGGCCTCCAGTCTTTGAGTGGTGACACCTACATTCAGGGTCTCTATAGCTAATTCTCTCCCTCACAGAAACACCCTAGTCTCCTAGGAGTTTCTCAATCTAGCCTAGTTGAAAATCAAGAGTAACCATCTCACATGAAGATGCAATTACCTATTTAATTCTTCTGTGTCCTCCAGGATCCTCATAGAAACCTCTGTCTGTGGGCACAGGGACCCTGGCTTATCTTATTATAGCCATCATTCTTTAGCCTATCCTCTGGCACATAGTGGGTGTTAAATTAGCAAGAACAATTGGGTTCTTGTCAGGCAGTACAAAGATTATACCTAGATAGCAGTAAGAAGACAGGCAAGGAACACTTGCCTGACTTGTTCAATAAATTCTTCCAGATGTAGATTTCATTCCTGTGCCCTAGGAAACCTTCTTGGATCTCACTTCATTCCTTGCTCTCTTTTCATTTAACAAAATTCTGTGCCTGACGCTTATCTCTCTTAACTTTGCATTAGTTTCTTTTGCTATGGGCGATCTTCTCATGACCTCAGTATTTGCTTTTGTGTGTTTGTATACATATGTAGTGTGTGCACATGTGTTTATATGCATGTGTGCACATGTGTGTGGAGGCCAAAGGTTAACATCAGGGTCATCCTCAGTTGCTTTACACTTATTTTTTTGAGACAGTTCTCTCACTGAACCTGGAGCTCCCCAGTTCAGACTAACTAGCCACCAAGATCCAGGGATCCTGTTTCCCCTTCTTTTGTACTAGGATTTAGGTGCATTTCTGGCTTTGATGTGGGTGCTGAGGATCTGGACTCATGTCCTCGTGCTTGTGTGCCAAGCACTGTACCACTGGAACCATCTCCCCACGCCCACCTCTACCTCTTCTGACAGGTCTCTCTAACTGCCTACCTGTTGGGCTCAAGTGATTCTCCTGTCTGCCCTTTTCAATTAGCTGGGACTGTGGGTGTTCACCATCATGCCAGGCTGGCTAGCACTTTTTGAATGCCATTGTGTACAAGTATTATGCTATGGTCTACATATATATGTATATGCTATATAAAAACATATAAAGTCTATGTATATATAAAATATCACAATAAGATATTATTTATATGCATATCTTATTGTCCTATTTAATCCTTTCAACAGTCCTATGTAATAGGAAATGATGCATTTGAAGCTCTCCCTTTGGGCACAGCCCAAAAGCTTGAGGTCTCGTCAACTGTCCTATGTTCTTTTTAATAGGATGTATTGATTAGTAGAATCTATATGCTTAATGGTGGTCTTGCATGTGCCTTTCGACCTCACCACAACTCTTGATTTATGTTGATTTGATCAAAGAGCCTTGTTGTCCTAACACTTCTCCAGGCTTTGGAGCGGAACAGTAGAGGGTGGCATAGCAAACTTCAAATGTCATTTTCAAGGCTAAAAGCGAATGTCTCATTGATTCTTTCTATGATAAACTACTGTTACAGAACTGTTTCCATAGAGTGGATACTCTATATTAGTCTGAGAAAACCTGCTTGCTTGGACCCTGTCAGGCACTCAGTTCTGAGCTGGCCTTGGCAACCAGAACCTCTCAGTGCTGTTTTTAAGCCACAGTTTTCTTTTAATAAAAGTCGATTTTGATGGGTCATGTGGAATTACTTTGCGGAGTCATTGGAACGGACTTGTAACATTGTTTATACATAAATAAATTCACTGGTCGGAAAGACACCGGGCAAGGCGCAGTGTGTGCTGGCATCCATAAGCCGGCTGTGTTTGATACCGAGTCTTTGCTACCCAGAGGAGGTGGTGAAAGGCCTCTAATAGAAAGCCAATGGGAAAGGCTTTTATTTCGCCTCTCTTTGTAGATTTCTTTTAATTTTTTGGATATTCATCAAAAATTTCTTTTCAAATGCTTTTTGGTGAGATATGTGGCACATCTGTAGATGTTGATGGTATTTTACAGATTTTCTTCTCTTTTTAAATCCTATTTTTCAAATAAAAAATTCGCCTGGTGACTTATTCACTATCATCATCATTCATATGCAGTTCATTGAGCAGATATTTCTTGCTGCTGAATTAGTTACTGTGCTGGTGGTATGCTGGGTGTTCATGGAAATACATTGTTACCCCAGTCTTAAAGGGGTTGCAATTAATGGTTAGGCAGCCAGCTAAGCCCATAAGGACATAAAGGACAATAAATGCTCTGCTAGTACTTTGTGCTTGCTTCTCTGAGAACTGTAAAGTGATACATTCCTCTCCTGCCTTCCCCCTCATATATATTTAAAATTAAGGTGAAAATACTGTTATCCATTTAAAAATGATCATACTTTGTAGTAAGAAATAAAAGTCCCTGTTCTGATTTCCCCTACCATGCCCCATTTTTCACTCCTTTAGCAATAACTACTTAAAAATTATTTTATATGCTGGGCGTGGTGGTGCACGCCTTTAATCCCAGCACTTGGGAGGCAGAGGTAGGAGGGCTGCTGTGAGTTCAAGGCCACCCTGAGACTACATAGTGAATTCCAGCTCAGCCTGAGCTAGAGTGAGACCCTACCTCGAAAAACCAATATATGTATATATGTATGTGTGTGTGTGTGTGTGTATGTATATATATATATATATATATATATATATATATATATATATATATATATATATATATATATATATATAAAACAGCTTTTACTTTTACATTTCCTTGCCACTGCTCCTGTTACCCTGGGGCCTCCTCAGTGGGGTCATGGTATTCACTGTGGGCCATGAACGCCTCGGTCAGTCCTTGGGGGGTGTTTGTGGGGGGGATTTTGGCTCAGGGTATTCCTACCCACTCTGTGGCTTTTATAATCTTTCCACCCCTCTCTTTCACAATGTTCCCTAAGCCATGACAGGCCTGAATACTTTTAGCTCTGTTTTAGTTTCTAGTGGTTATCTTTAAAACTTGACATAAAGTTCTTTGTTTCTGTTATTTGATAAATGAATTTTAGATAATGACTTCTGGTTTTGGACAAGGAAAGATAAGGAATTTGTAATTCCTCCCACCTTCTCTCTTCTCTCCTTGACCAATGGTCCTATGCAGGAGCTCTCTCTCTCTCTCTGTCTCTGTCTCTCTATCTCTCTCTGTATGCATATATATGTGTGTATGTATGTATGTATGTATTATGTATGTATATAAAATAAGCCGGGCGTGGTGACACACGCCTTTAATCCCAGCACTCGGGAGGCAGAGGTAGGAGGATTGCCGTGAGTTCAAGGCCATCCTGAGACTACATAGTGAATTTCAGGTCAGCCTGGACTAGAGCAAGACCCTACCTCAAAAAACCAATAAATCAATCAATCAATAAATAAATAAAATAAAACAAATAAGGCAGTTTACTTGACCAACAAGGGTCATAAGCATAAGAACTTCTGCTTTATTTTACCCAGTGTTTTTTTAAATCTGACATATTGTAAATGTTGATAATTTCCATTAGAAATGCTAGTGTAATATTAAGAAGAGATAAACATGGATGAAGTAGCTATAATGATAGCAAGAGGCAGACTGCTATGTGCTGTGTCTCAGAAAACATGAGTGTAAAACTCTCATGTGTTCATGGTGCACAGGCTGACAGTAATGTTTCCTACCAGGCTAGTGATCAAGTGTATTTAAAATGCAGAACAGGGCTAAAGAGATGGCTCAGTGGTTAAGGCACTTGCCTGCAAAGTCTAATGACCCTAGTTTGATTCCCCAGTACCCATGTAAAGCCAGATTCACAAAGTGGCACATGCTTCTGGAGTTCATTTGCAGCAGCTGGAGGCCCTGGGCCACCCATTCTCTGTCTGGCTCTCTTCTTTCTCTGCTGGCAAATAATAAATAAATAAATAAATAAATAAATAAATAAATAAATAAATAAAATGCAGAGAAAAACATATCAGTTTTGTAGAGATGTGGGAAGTTCGCTATCTTACAGTGTATGTGGGCTTGAGTATGTGTATATCCATACATGAGAGACCAGAAAATGAAAAGGCCTTCTGTTAGTAGTTTCAACTGATGGTTAAATCTGTAAAGGAGATTGTTGGAAAATATTTGTGTACTATTCCTAACATCTAGCTCAACACTTTTACATTGTAGGTTTTTTTAAAAAATATATATTTATTGTCCATAATGAGTTACATTATTTAGTGGGCAAACAATGCGTTGTTATCCCGAATTCCCCAATTCCCCCCCTCCCCATCCCTGATCAGTTGTATATCCTCCTCCGTGGGCTCTCTGTATTAGTCCTTGTGGCAAGGGATCCTGGATATCCTAGTATCCTAGGTTCTCCTGGCCCAAGTGTGTTGTTACTGAGGGGTGCCATGCCTCTGGACAGTCTCCCCCACCACGGCTCTCACAGTCTTTCCGCCCCCTCTTCCGCTCAGTTCCCTGAGTCATGGTGGGTGAGTAATAAGGCTGCTTTAATGTTGCGAGCTTAGGGGTCTTGTGTCGAAAATCCTTGGTTTCTGTCTCAATGGCCTATCCTGTGTTGATTGAATGACTGTGGTTATAGGTCCCTTGTTCATCTGTCATTGTCTGCTGGGTTTCCTATGGATCCTCCCTGATATGACTGTGGTGGCTCCTCTCTTGCCAGGATCTCAGCCATCGGCCTACGGTTGGTTGGTAGGGTTAGATGGGCCACAGCTCTCTCATTGCATCCTGAAAAACACAAACACATTTGGCTTATCCAGAGTTGGTTGAATGGCTGTGGCTATGGGTCTCTTGTTCATCCCGTCCTTCTCTGCAGGGTTTAATATGGATCCTCCACAATATGACTGTGGTGGCTCATCTCTTGCCATGATCTCATCTTTTGGCCTGCTGTCGGGTGGTAGGGTTATATGGGCCACAGCTCACTCGCTATATCCTGAAAAATACAAATACAATCTCCATCGGAGAGTTAGAACAGTATAGGTTAACAAATATACACCATTCTGGATTACCTAGTTTCTATT